>OX940986.1:9969867-10158003 GCA_954871275.1 Leptopterna dolabrata | reverse complement strand
AGCTTCCTCACCTATTACAACATGGACGGTGGTAATAGGTAGTAAAAAAAAGGTAATCAGGTGGTAAAAAAAAGATGAGCCAAAATGATTGAGTAGCATAGTAAATAGAGTAGTAATAAATTACGTAACCGTAATAGGATCGAACATTTCAACATTTCATGTTCGCGCATGCGCAGATGAAAGTTACAGTACGATTACAATGAAATTCATACGGAACTATCAAAGTAGTATTCCTGATCGACCCTTCAAGTTTGAACTTATTTAAACAGAATTTAAGGTAGTTATGGGCGTTTCAATTATTTCAAGTTTGCGCATGTGCAGACGACAGTTACAGTACTTTTTTAAAGATTTTGGCATAACCATCTGTTACCCAACCCGCGCCTACCCTCAAAATTTGAGCTCTCTACTCCCATTTTGGTTCACTGAGAAAAAAAAGGGGGGTGTTTTCTATCAAAACTGATAGATGGTATCTATCATCAGGAACCAATAGAGTACCGATAGTGTGTGATAGTCTATTGGGCCGAATTTCGGCCCAATAAATGAAAGACCGTATGATAGATAAACACTATCAGTACTCTATTGGTTCCTGAAGATAGTGTCCCATCTATCAAATTGTAGGCTCGGTTTGGGACGGTAATTCATAGGGTTTTGATAGGGTATTTTGATAGGGTTGTGGCCATTTTTTGATAGATATACCTCCATCTATCAGTTATGATAGTGTTAATCTATCAGAAAACTATCGTTTCCTATCAAAAGACTATCATTTCCTATCAGTACTCTGCCATTCATTACAGGCAAAATCTATCGGAAGACTATCTGTTTCTATCAAAAAGCTATCATTTGCTTTCAGTACACTTTCATCATATCTATCAAAAGACTATCGTGTCCTATCAAAAATCTATCACTTGCTATCAGTACACTTTCACCAATATCTATCGGAAGACCATCGTTTCCTATCAGTACACTTTCATCAATATCTATCGAAAGACTGTCGTTCCCTATCAAAACACTATAGTTTCCTATCAGTACGCTTTCAGCCATATCTATCAAAAGACTATCGTTTCCTATCAAAACCCTATCGTTTCCTATCAGTACTCTTTCATCCATATCTATCGAAAGACTATCGTTTCCTATCAAAATCCTATCATTTCCCATCTGTACTCTTTCACCCATATCTATCGAAATACTATCGTTTTCTATCAAAACCCTATCGTTTCCCATCAGTACTCTTTCATCCATATCTATCGCAATACTATCGTTTCCTATCAAAACCCTATCGTTTCCCATCAGTACTCCTTCATCCATATCTATCGAAATACTATCGTTTCCTATCAAAACGCTATCGTCTCCTATCAGTACTCTTTCATCCATATCTATCGAAAGACTATCGTTTCCTATCAAAATCCTATCGTTTCCCATCAGTACTCTTTCACCCATATCTATCGAAATACTATCGTTTTCTATCAACACCCTATCGTTTCCTATCAGTACTCTTTCATCCATATCTATCGAAATACTATCGTTTCCTATCAAAACGCTATCGTCTCCTATCAGTACTCTTTCATCCATATCTATCGAAAGACTATCGTTTCCTATCAAAATCCTATCGTTTCCCATCAGTACTCTTTCACCCATATCTATCGAAATACTATCGTTTTCTATCAACACCCTATCGTTTCCCATCAGTACTCTTTCATCCATATCTATCGAAATACTATCGTTTCCTATCAAAACCCTATCGTTTCCCATCAGTACTCTTTCATCCATATCTATCGAAATACTATCATTTCCTATCAAAACCCTATCGTTTCCTATCAGTACTCTTTCATCCATATCTATCGAAAGACTATCGTTTCCTATCAAAACCCTATCGTTTCCTATCAGTACTCTTTCATCCATATCTATCGAAAGACTATCATTTCCTATCAAAACTCTATCGTTTCCTATCAGTACTCTTTCGTAAGTTTTGATAGATGGAAGGGATAGTTGTTTGATGGAGTTCATCTATCACCTTCTGATAGATGAACTCTATCAAACAACTATCCCTTCCATCTATCAAAAGGTGATAGACGACGATGTGACCACACTTTCAGTGATAGATTTGATCTATCACTGTGAAAGTGTGGTCAAATCGTCGTATATCAGAATGCTATACATGTGATAGATCGTCTCAAGGTTGAAACAATAGCGCCTTCAGGTTACTCTGAACCCCTCTTCCTTACACCAAGCTATAAGCTAGGTGTATGGCGGTGGTGGTGGGGGGATGCAGCGTAAGCTAAAGGCGCTACTATTTAAACCTAATGACGACATAATTATCACAGGTATAGCATGCTGATGGACGAAGAGTTCACTCACAGTGACGTCACCCCTGTCAACTGAAACAAAATTGTTGAATAAATGATAGTAATAAATTTAAAAACAAGTAGGTGTAATAAACTAGTAACTAAGAGAAAAAGGATGCAAGTAATCGTGAACAAATTTTGAAGTTTAACAGCAATTATATTTTGATGACTTTCAAACACAAGTGTATAATAATAATATTTCAATTCAATTCGTTTCTTTGGAATATTGAATCATATGTAAGAACATTTACTAATACTACTGTTTAAAATCATACTATTTAAACAAATATGTACAGGATATTTACATATTAACACTGAAGGTTTGTAGTCAATTATTTCAATATAGGTACGAAATAAATATAATAGAGTCAGCCTAATATAAAGAAATATAGCTAATTATGACTCTTATGATTAGGTACAATTCACTTTAAGTATGTACAGAATATTTATATTGTAACATTAAAGGATTGGAGTCAATTTCAAATAGATACGAAATAAATACAACAGAGTGAGTCTAATATAATAGTATAGCTTATGATTAGATAAAATTCAGTTTAAATCACTGAGTAATATTGAAATATAGGCTTCATATTTAAATTGCAAAAGAAATAATTAGGGTTCTTAGCTCAGCCCCACAAAATATCCTCTCCCCTCCCTAAGTGTAAATACAAAATCAATTTATTTGATTATTATTAGACGAAAATTCTATTTTAAATTCAGTGTACCAGTGATGAAACGTTATCAAGCATATTACTTCACAAACATGCTCATGATTTTCTCTACTCTCTAACGGGTGTAATCATCGCATAAAGCAATGTTTTTTGTGACATTTGCATGATCTCCACAATCCCGGTTACATAATTCATCTGTATCTGTTTACTCAATAATTACATTGAGTAAACACTCAATTCAATGAATTTAAAATAGAATCTTCAATTAATGTAATTATTGAGTAAACAGATAGATAAATATTATGAAACCAGGATTGTGGAGATCATGCACATTTCTAACGAAAAACATAGCTTTATACGATGATTACACCTCCTAGTGAGCAGAGAAAACAATGGTAACTAGATTCAATCTACGCCCATTTAATCTACTGACCTTTCGAAACTAATACATCTTAGAATTCCTGGTCCTGCTCCCCTCCTCCCCAAGAATAAAATTATTAAAATTCCCAGTCAGTAGATTAAATGGGCGATAAAATTACGCATGGTGACATATTGTTTGCTGCGTGCCTTATGCATGTTGTTGGGGAAGGGGAATTCGAGTTTTTCTAAATCAAACCATTTTAAAACACAAGTTGGGGTAACTTCGTAAGCGTAGAAATGTTCCGAGAAGCAAACAGTAAGGAAAACGTGGCACTCCCCAAATGCCTTATCCAGAACTGAAGGGTAAAAAATACGGTCCAATTAGACAAATAAAGGGCCGTCCACAAAATTTGGGATCAGGATAACCAGGCTTGTAAGTTATGTTGTTAGGGGATGTAAGAGTTTTGGTTCTCTTCAATCAAGGAATTAATGGAACTACGATCCACAGAGTAAAGAGCTCCTGGCTTGTAAGTCAGAGACCAGCTCTGAGAAAAGAACCAGCTTATTAATAATAAATTGTTCAGCTGAAGCTGAATTTTTTTATAGGCAGAGAGGGGGGATTGACGGTGGTGGCAACAGAACGTAGAGCAGTTTTCAGTGCCCTGTAATTTGACTCAAATCGAAGACAGGACAAGGAGAAAATGGGACCATTACGCTGCATGGAAGAGGGATAGTGGGTGAGGAAATGCAGTTTAGGCGGAATGGCTGTGGAAAAAATCTTGTGGCTTCGATCACTGTGGCCTTCGTTCTTGGACGATTGGTTTCCACTGGGCCTGCAGCTACGGCGTAGGGAGCAGCAGAAGTGCCACCTCACACTGTTTGATCTTGTCTGTAGTAGGAAATAAATAATTGGTTAAACAGATGCGGCATACAAACTGATTCAAGTTACGTGAACCGGAGGGGGGGGGGGGGGGCTGTATCTATGGAAAACAGCATTTTGAACTATCAAAATGCTATTTTCAGATGAGAATTATAATGAAAATATTTCAAAGTATAAAATGGACATCGTTCATACCATGAAAACACTATCCCTGTTGAAAAATGATAGAGGGAATAAGCCCCTTCACTCAGTGATTGAATTTATTATTGCTCTATTAATAAATGTTCTCTAGAAATTAACTCACCAGTTATTAATAGGCACTGTTTCATTTATGGTTTAAAAAATCGATTTTTGTAGAACTTGACGATTTTAATAATGATTTATTTATAACCCCTTTTTGGTTTATTATTTTCAATAATGAACAATTGGAATCGAGCATGAAAAAAAAAATTCTTACCCCCTCAAAATTTGATGGTTTACGTTTCAAGGTATGTTGAATCCAAAACTGCAATAAAAATATTTCTGTCTGTACGCCGTACGGGCCACTTTTCTTAGTTAGGTACCATGAAACAAAATTGATGAAATTCGGGTTATAGGTTCCGTTCGGGGTCTAGTTGGTCCTCAAAGCTCGACGTTATCGTCAGTCATTTATAAGGGGTTCAAAATAGGGGTTGAAATTTTCAAAACGCCTATACCTTTTTTTTACGTGAATATTTTTACGGTTTTAAATATTTCATGAACTTACGAGTTTTTTAAGACCACCCGGAGCATTTTACGTCCCTCCGTTCGTTCACAGTAAGGCCCCGAAGTTTGCACCGACAGGCATTTTCGACTCCAGGGTGAATGAAATTGTATACATTCAAACCAAATCTCGTTACTTACCAGAGACGCGCCGACGCGCCGAGAATCGGAAATTGGGCGGAGATAAAATCATTGCTAGGGGCCACCTGATTTTATTGGTGGGGTACCTATGAAGTCGAGTTGGTTGTTCTATGATATTATTTCGTTTGAAAAATGATGGCTCTTTTGGAGTTTGTTGATAGGTAGTGAAACTTGAACAAACGTTGGGTAAATTATTACTACACGATGGTAAATCATTACTCAACGGTAAATTATTACACAACGGTTCATTATACCATCTACGTAGGAGGGGCTGGAGTTCGTTGGTAGGTACTTTTGCAACTTTTTTCACACCTCATCAACAATTTCTTTTCAGAACTTCATTATGTGTGTTTCTTTTTGTTAGCTACTGTTTGTCATCGGCAGAATTATTTTAGGAACATTTAACTCGTGATTTAGGTAGGAACCTAGTAACGAGTACAGGGTTACGTACTAACCTACGGAGAGTCTGCGATCTACATAATATGTATAGAATAGTACATATCATTTTATATAGACGGGTTATCTATACAGAGAGCTGTGATCTGTAACAGAAGGGTATTCTGTACAAAATAATAAACCGTTGTGCCGGGATTTGCAGCGTTTTTGTTAGGTACTGTTTCTCATCGGCAGAATTACTTCAGCAACATTTAACTCGTGATTTAGGTAGGTACCTAGTAACGAGTACGGGGTTGGGTACTAACCCTTCTGTTACAGATCATAGCTCTCTGTATAGATAACCCGTCTATATAATATGATATGTACTATGTTATACATATTATGTATATCGCAGACCCTCCGTAGGTTAGTACCTAACCCCGTACACGTTACTAGGTACCTACCTAAATCACGAGTTAAATGTTCCAAAAATAATTCTGCCGATGACAAACAGTACCTAACAAAAAGAAACAAACATAATGAAGTTCTGAAATGGAATTGTTGATGAGGAGTGAAAAAAGTTGCAAAAGTACCTACCAACAAACTCCAGCCCCTTCTACGTAGATGGTATAATGAACCGTAGTGTAATAATTTACCGTTGAGTAATGATTTACCCAACGTTTGTTCAAGTTTCACTACCTACCAACAAACTCCAAAAGAGCCATCATTTTTCAAATGAAATAATATCACAGAACAACCAACTCGACTTCATACTCCGCCAATATAATCAGGTGGCCCCTAGCAATGATTTTATCTCCGGCAAATTTCCTATCGTCCCTGGTAACGAGATTTGGTTTGAATGTATACAATTTCATTCACACTGGAGTCGAAAATGCCTGTCGGTGCAAACTTCGGGGCCTTACTGTGAACGAACGGCTGGACGTACGATGCTCCGGGTGGTCTTAAAAAACTCGCAAGTTCAAGAACTATTTAAAACCGTACAAAGATTCACGTAAAAAAAGGTATAGGCGTTTTGAAAATTTCAACCCCTATTTTGAACCCCGTCGAGCTTCGAGGACCAACTAGACCCCGATCGGAACCTATAACCCGAATTTCATCAATTTCGTTTCATGGTAACTAAGAAAAGTGCCCCGTACGGCGTACGGCGGACAGAAAGAAATATTTTAATTGGTTTATTATTTTCAATAATGAACCATTGGAATCGAGCATGAAAAAAAAAAGTCTTACCCCCCCTCAAAATTTGATTGTTTACGTTTCAAGGTTTTTAGAATCCAAAACTGCAATAAAAATATTTCTGTCTGCCCACCGTACGCCGTACGGGGCACTTTTCTTAGTTACCATGAAAAAAAATTGATGAAATTCGGGTTATAGGTTCCGTTTGGGGTCTAGTTGGTCCTCGAAGCTCGACGTTACTGTCAGTCATCTCTAAGGGGTTCAAAATAGGGGTTGAAATTTTCAAAACGCCTATACCTTTTTTTTACGTGAATGTTTTTACGGTTTTAAATAGTTCTTGAACTTACGAGTTTTTTAAGACCACCCGGAGCACCGTACGTCCAGCCGTTCGTTCACAGTAAGGCCCGGATTTTGTTGATAGGTACTTTTGCAACTTGAACAACCGTTGAAGTATTATTGATGGGTAAATTATTACATAATGGCAAATTATTACACAATGACAAATTATTACACAACGGAAAATTATTACACAACGGCAAATTATTACACCACGGTAAATTATTACACAACGGCTAATCTACCAAGAAGGGGCTGGATTTTGTTGATAGGTAGTTTTGCAACTTGAAAAACCGTTGAAGTATTATTGATGGGCAAATTATTACACAACGGTTCATTATACTATCTCCGTAGAAGTGGAACCTATACAGGTAAATTATTACACAACGGTTTAGGGAGGTACCTAGTAACGGGTACGGGGTTAGGTACTAACCTACGGAGGTCCGCGATCTACATAATATTTGTAGAATAGTAGGTACATAATGTTATATAGAAGGGTTATCTATACGGAGACCTGTGATCTGTAACAGAAGGGTATTCTGTACAAATAATAAACGTTGTGCAGGGATTTGCAGTGTTTTACAGTTTTGGATTCTACATACCTTAAAACGTAAACCATCAAATTTTGAGGGGGGGTAAGAATTTTTTTTTTCATGCTCGATTCCAATGGTTCATTATTGAAAATAATAAACCAAAATTTAAAAAATCATACCGACGGCATGGTTTTGAACTGGAACGCTCAAAGGCATTTTCATGAATTTCCTCACTTTTGTTGTAAAGATGAATTTGCAATAAACCGCCGATTAAAAGTAGAAAGAACATTGGAAATCCATACTGTAACGATTCACTACGTACGTACCAAGTTATATCATGAGACCACAGGTGATACCTATGTTGACAATACGAAATTAGAAAAAATTATACACTTTCTTCTTGGAATTGCAATTCACGTTTCTTTAATATAATATCTGTAGGATATTACATACATTCCAAATAAAAGGAATCAAATCGGTCCTGGATGACTAGCTGTTGAATTTCACAGTACCTACATATTGCCAACGGTTGCAAGTAGCATCGATGAGCAATCAACAGATTAATATGCAACATTTCAACGAACCTCCGCTTTCGACAGCTTGGTTGTAGGAATCATTGTGAACCCAGGCGTTGGCCTGGGTGGCCCCTGTCCTCCTTGAAGGGAAGTTTTCCGTAGCTTTTTGCACAATTTGTTTCCGCACGTTCGACAGGTTGTAGAACAGCCCCTCCTGATATTGGGGATGGAGCGTTATGAAGTCTTCTTGAACCTGAAAGTAGGTATGGTCAATAAATAAACTGGGAACGAGAAGGGAAAGTGTACGTAACGGCTTCTCTAGCGCGCTATGTATCCATCTGCGTCTTTCCCGCCACTTGGGATAACGGTTAATTTAACCCCAAACATTGCCAGGTAGTCGCACCCCCCCCCCCCCCTCCCCCCAACAACATCAACATCAACCTGAATAACAACTAGAAAGTCATCAACAAATCCGTACCTACCACATTTTTGAAATTTAATTTACCTAATTTTTTTTAAATGTTACCCACTTTCTCATTAGTTTTGCCTGGAACTTTACTGTCATTTGAACTGTAAATTCACATTCTAGCAACCAAAATTCACGAAGAAATGATTGAATTGTGGCTTCAAGATATCTACTTCAGTTTTCATGAAATAATCTTGAACAAGGTGAAGGAAATGTTTGGTAATAGTAGGTAAACCAGAAAATGTTGAATTCTCGATGAACTTGCCGTGTTTTGACGATTTGGTGGGGTATTTTCATATGATTTTCTCGATTGCCTCTTCAGGCAGATGCCAACTTATGAGCAAGTCACGCACTTCACCAGCCTGGGACATTGCTACAAACAAAAACCACACCGGGCGTATATATGGTGCAATACTCACAATGTTTAACTGGTTTATGGAGGTTTGGAAACTCGCAAAGACAACACACAACCAACTCGTTACCACTGACTGGAATCTGGTGTGAATGGAATGCATGGAAGACCGACACGACTTGCACAAATGCTGAGAATGCACTGATACTGGTTGGGAGCGCTTGCTCATTATATAGGGTCATTCCCCTCCTCCGCCTAAGTTGATAGAGGTATGATTGTGTGCAGGCTCGTACTCTATCAAAACACTATAAGAAAACTATCACAGTATAGGGTATTGAAAGTGTGCAACTCAGTGCACTATTATCATCTATAAGAACACTCTTCAGAGTATTTTTGTAGAAATAGATTTATCTCTCACTTACCTCATCCATTGCCACACTACTGGATCACGTGAGGGAAATCTTCATTGGAGTGGCACAAAAATGAGAAGGAAATCATGAACACAAATTTCAACACTTTTCACATTAGCAAACGCTGACTCAGATCCATCCCGACTTTATATGGTCGGGGCGTCAGTTTATCTATATTTTCCAGACCATAAATAAATGTAGTTATGCTTCCTGAAATCACCTTCAAGCACATATATGTCCATATTTTTATAGGAATATCAAGTGTTCCACTCAAAACCACCAAAACCTACCAATATACCAATACAAAAATTCGACGTTCAGATATAAATTATCAGATCCAAAAGAAACTCTTTCAAACACTATCAACCGAAGGCTATCAAAACCCTATAAGTTCACTATGAGTTCTCCATCAGAAGACTATCAACAACCTATCAGAACACTATCAGGCAATGGCGTATCTATCAAAAACCTATCACAAATTATCCTGTGATAGACCAGCACTACAGGATTATTGATAGAGACACCCCTTCATCTATTACACTTTAAATTTTACATCATCTCTAACCCATTTTTCGTACTTCTCAACACTTCTTCGACCATATTATGCACATACAGATTTGAAAAATGGGAAATAATAATACATTTCACATTTTCAAACTTTTTTAAACAATATCCACTTCCCTAATCCGCTCAAACTGTTCTCTCTTCTCAATATTAATTGTTCAGGTCCACTTGTTTTCAATGGCCATGCACTGGAGAGTTAGGCTCCCATAATTGTCCATCAAATAAGCTATATGTGATGAATTTAAAATTCTCATCACGGTGGCGTGGAAGGTGAGTGAGTGAATTTAGGTAAAGGAGAGAGAAGGAGGAAAAGTCGCAGGCGGCTGTAGTCAACCGAACATCTACGACTTTTGGAGGAGAGAGAGGTGGTGTGGAAGGAAGGTGAGGAAAAGTCGCAGGCGGCTGTAGTCAACCGAACATCTACGACTTTGGAGGAGAGAGAGGTGGATGAGGGAATTTCACCTAGGCGGCTGTAGTCAACCGTTCATCTAGGTGAAGGAGAGGAAAGGAGAGGTCCCTTGTCTAGGCGGCTGTATTCAACCGATCATCTAGACAAGGAGGAGGAGAGAGGAGGTGAAATTCCCAGGCGGCTGTATTCAACCGATCATCTGGGAGGTAAGGTAAGAGAGAGAAGAGAGAGCTGGTTAGAGGAAGTGTCGAATGAAGCTTGAGCGCCAGGATCCGGGGTTTTATAGTACTTGGGGGCCTCTCCCTCCAGCTCCTTGCAAGGAGCTGGTAGTGGGGCCCCAGGTTGAGTAACCCTGGGTTCTGTCGCCTGTCCCCACTCATATCTTTATTTACGGAGCTTTAGTTTGGCGTTTGGATATTGGTGAGAACTTAATATTATAGGAGTGTTCCCGGGAGGGACTCACGACAGAGGTCCCCCCAGTTTGAACCAATATTGGTGCTGAAGGCGCAAGATGACAGGAGCTGAGGGCTACGGCAAACAAGAGGTGGTCGCTGAAGGCGCAAAAATGACAGGAGCTGAGGGCTACGGCAAACAAGAGGAGGAGCTGAAGGCGCAAAGTGACAGGGGCTGAGGGCCGATGCAAACAGAGGTTGAGCTGAAGGCTCATGGTATAGGCAGATTATAAGTAGGTAGATGATAAGTAGGTAGAACATAAGGTAGGTAACATAAGGTAGAATATAAGGTAGATGATAAGTAGGTAGAACATAAGGTAGGTAACATAAGGTAGAAGATAAGGTAGGTGATAAGTAGGATGAGATGGCGAGAGTATATACAGTATGATGGGAGCAGCGGTCAGGATCCATAAACATGTGGCATTTATGGAAGTGATCGGCAAGGGCGAGATGAGGAGGATGAACAATATTTACAATTATGATATTTACAAGGTGAAAGTGAGTGGCAAGGGCGAGATGAGGAGGGTGAACAAAATTTACAATAACGATATTTACAAACATGATATGTACAATATTTACAGCCTTCGTGCAAATTCGGGGAACGAAGCGGAACGGGGTGACGGGAATCCGCCGATTCCTGGGTGTGTGTTGGGTGTGTTGAGTGACAGTGTGTGCGTGAGTGTATTGTGTGGGGGCGGCGGTTGCTCCGAGCTCGTGGCGAGGCGGGCACGGCGGAGCTCCGAGTTCCGGTACAGTGCGAGTGGATGAAAAAGACACTTGCACTGTCCCGGAATCTCAAGGCCCCGCCGTGATTGCTCATAGCGGGGCGGGGGATTTGGCCGCCGGGACGAGGGGAACATGGGGACGCTCCCTCCGTCCGTTTCGCCGCCCGGGCCGTTTCGTCCCGGCGGAAACTATAGTGGATATCCCCGGCGATGGAGGGGGGGGAGGGGGTGTCGGAGGGGGTGAAGGTGATACGGGGGGATCGAAAATCGAAAACGGGGGGGGTGTTGAAATTGGTGGGGTTGCAATTTTGGGGGGGTTGGCGATTTGAACGGGGGGTGGGGGTTTGAAATTTATTGGGGGCAAGTGAATTTGAACGGGGGGCGGTGGGGGCATGAGTTCCGCGAGGCGGAATTCGCGGAGGATGGAGGACATTAGGGGGTCTGTGGGGGAGTAGGGAGGGTGTACCCCCGTGGCCTGCGCCGTGCGAAACTCGCGCAGTATTTTCCACTGGGGGTACTTCCATCGCCGGGGCCGGGGAGGTAGTCCGGTGATCCGTTGCGGGACGAATGGAAGCGGTGTAGTCGGCCCGGGCGAAGGGGGTAGGGGGGAGAGCGGGTCCGGGACAAAAACGTCCCGGAGAATCGCCGCCATTTCCGGATCCGAGTCGAAGTCCGGAAACGGCGACGGAGGTGACTGGTATATCGGGGAGCGGTGTGACATCGCGAACGGACGGTGGGAGACTGATAGTGTCTGTGGGTTGGGTTAGCACAGGTGCGGGTTTACACCTGGCTAACGGGACTGTATGTGGTTTGCCGTCAATTAACAGGGTCGCGGTGGTGTGTGTTGTGCGAATGACTTGAAAGGGCCCGGCGTAAAGTGGTTGGAAAGTTTTATGGATGCCGGGCTCTTTCAGGTACATGTGTGTGGTGGTGAAAAATCGTTTGGGATAAGTGGTGTCGTTTGTCGGTGTTGTTGAGTGTAGCGGTTCCCTGTTAATAGACGGCGTGTGATTTGGGGTGAAAATGTCGGCTGGTAGACGTAACGGGTCTTTAAATGCGTTTTGTGCGGGGCTGGTTTGGTCTGAAGGACGGGCTGAAGTGCGTAGGCTGAGTAAAATGTAGGGGAGGGATTTAGTCCAGGAAGGGGAATTTGTTGAAGTAGAAATGGCCTGTTTCAGGACCGAGTGCCACCGCTCTATTTTCCCGTTGGATTGGGGATGGTATGGGGTAGTGTGGATTTTGAGGATGCCGAGGGAACGTAGTAAATCGGAAAAGTGGGCGGACTCAAACTGCCTCCCTTGATCGACCGTGACTGTTCGCGGACAACCGTAACGGCTAACCCATTGAGAGAGGAAAGCCGTTGCGACGGTGTCCGCGGTGATATTTGAGAGTGGTATGCATTCCACCCAGTTGGTGGCACGGTCGATCATCGTGAGGCAGTATTTTTTCCCCTCGGACGGGGGAAGGGGGCCCACTAAATCCAGATGAACATGTTCCCACGGTAGGGAGGCGGGAATGGTTTGAGGTGGGACATGGGGGTGGGCCGAGACCTTAAACCGCTGGCACTTCTGGCACCCCAGAACCCAGTTACGAATATCTGTGTTCATGTGGGGCCAGAAGTACCGCGTCTTGATAAGGTCCCGGCTAGCCCGAATGCCAGGATGGTGAAGGGAGTGATAGTGGAGGAACAACTGCCGCCTCAGCTCCGGTGGGACGTAAGGGCGCGGTGTATCGGCCGTTACGTCACACCAGAGGCCGAGGGGCGGCAGCTGTTCCAATTTGGAGGCGGAAATGAGATTGGAGAGGGCGGGGTCGGAATGTGGAGTTTGCTTTGATTTTAGGATTTGTGGTGAAGGGAAGGGCAGTAACTCCGCCACCGGCGCGGGGGTAGGGGTGGGTCGGGATAGCGCGTCCGCCACGCAGTTGTCGGCCCCCGGCAAGTATCGGATATCGGACGTAAATTGCCCGATAAACTCGAGTTGCCGGAGGCGACGCGGGGAGGCGGATTTGCGGTTCTGTAGGAGGGCGTGGGTCAGGGGCTTATGATCGGTGACGACAGAGAACTGCCTGCCCTCCACGAAGTCACGAAAGTGCTTGATGGCTTCGTGGATGGCGAGGAGTTCTCTGTCGAACGTGGAGTAATTTTTTTGGGTGGGGGATAGTGTTTTGGAAAAGAAGCCTAGGGGTTGGGGGGTGGCCCCGGTGTGCTGATGGAGCACTGCCCCGATGGCCCAGTCGGACGCATCGGTGGTGATGGATAAGGGGGCGTGAGGATCGGGATGGGCCAATAGAGCGGCGTCTACTAGGTCCTGTTTGCAAATTTTGAAGGAGGAGATGAGTTGGGGGGTCCAGGTAATGGGGCGGTTGTCATTTTTTTTGGAGGGTTGGGGAATGGCGTGTATGAGTGGTTGTTGATGTTGTGCTGCGTGTTTGATGTGTCTGCGGTAAAAGTTTAACATACCCAGGAAGCGGCGGAGTTCCGTCACGGTGCGGGGTTGCGGGAAGTCACTGATGGCGTGGACTTTGTCTGCGAGGGGTTTGATGCCCTCGGATGAAACGTGGTGGCCGAGGCAGCGGACGGAGGGTTGGCCGAGAACGCACTTGTCTGTGTGGACCAGGAGGCCTTCGGAGGAGAAGATGTCAAGGATCTGTTGGAGATGGCGGAGGTGTTCTTCCGGCGTCCTGGAGGCCACCAGGACGTCGTCGAGGAAGCAAAAGACGAACGGTAGGCCTCGCAGGATGCTGTCCATATAGCGCTGCCAAGTCTGTGCAGCGTTCCTTAACCCGAAGCCCATCTTAACATACTCGAAAAGTCCGAACGGGGTAATGATGGCGGTTTTCTGGACATCGGGGGGGTGAATGTTGATGTGGTGGAACGCCCGTGAAATGTCGAGGGTAGAGAAGATATTAGCGCCATGGAGGTGCGACGAGAAGTCCCGTAGGTGGGGAACATTATAAAGGTCCGGCGTGGTTTTCGAATTGAGCCGCCGGTAGTCCCCGCAGGGGCGGATATCCCCATTGGGCTTCTGCACGATGTGGAGTGGAGAAGCCCAAGGGGATTTTGAGGGGCGGACGATGCCGTCGGCTATGAGTTTATTAAAATGTTGCCGGGCTTTAGATAGTTGCAGGGGGTGGAGTCGTCGGGCTTTTGCTGTGATGGGGGGGCCGGAAGTCTCGATGTGGTGTTGAATGGTGGAGATGTGGGCAGAGGGGCGGCGCTGGGGGCGGTAGTTGAGGAGGAGGCGTTCAAATTGCGTAGGGGGGTGGTTGATGGCATGTATGAATCCGGGTATGGGTGTTTTTGTGGCGGGGTCAATCAGGCGCGCGTTCCGGACGTCGACCTGGAGACCGAAATATGCGAGAAAATCGGCCCCCAGGATCGCCTTCTCCACGTCCGCCACGGTAAACTCCCACTCGTACGCGAGCCCGCTCATATAAACAGAGGAGCGGTACGTCCCGTACGAGGGGATGGTGGTACCGTTGGCGGCGTAGAGAAGCTGCCGGTAGCAGCGCGCCTGACGACGGAGGATGTTGTTGGGAAATATTGATAGCGCCGCCCCTGTGTCCACCAAGAAAGGTACATTGGTTTTCCTGCAGCGCAGGAAAAGTCGCTGGTGGGTCGGGAGGGCGTTGGGTATAATTGCGGAGGTAGGTACGTGTGTCGGCGTCGGCTGGTCCGCCGCGAAGGAGACGCGAGGCGGTTTCTTGTCGTTCCGGAGGGGGGGAACGGTGGAGTCTGCAGGGGGGCTGGCCAGTTTGGTAGGAGGAGGGTTCGCCTTGTTCCGGGGAGGGGGAACGGTAGTGGCGGGCTGTGTGGTGGCCGGAGGGGGTTGTGCCCTGGAGGCGGGCGTGGAGGCTCCGTTCCGTGGTGGGGGAACGGACGCGGCGGCGTGAGTGGCGGCCGGGAGGTTGTCTGCCCTGTTGACGGGCGTGGAGGGGCCGTTCCTGGGTGGGGGAACGGGAGCGGCGGCGTGAGTGGCGGTCGGAAGGTTGGTTGCCCTGGTGGCGGGCGGGGAGGGGTTGTTCCGTTTGTGGTGGGGTGAGGGATTCGGCGGCGCTGCAGGCGCGGCCGGGAGGTTGGCAGCCGTGGCGGCGGCGTAGGAGGGGTAGCGTGGCTTGGCGGTGGTGGCTGTGTGAATGCGGGCGGGGGGGGGGGTATGTGCATGGTCCCCCCCGTGTTGGCGAGGAGGGGGGCCCGCCGGATTTACCGGCGGGCGTCTGCGTTTCCCTGCTTAGGGGTGAAGGAGCAGGGGGGTTGGCACTTGCGGGCCTCCCCACCGAAGTTTACGTGGTAGAAACAACGGTTGGGGTGGTCCGCAGGTAGGTAGGCGGAGTTGGTGGGGCGGGCTGAGTTGGATGCGCGCGCAGCTGCTGGTGATCGACCTCTGCGCTGGCGGGGAGGGGATGCGTTGCGGCGCTCGGGTGAGCGCTGGCGGCGGCGGTCGGCGGACGAGTCGCGTCGGCGATCCGCCGAAAGTGGTCGACGGCCGTCGAGGGAGGGTGCCCGGCCGCGTTCCCGGGATTTTGTGCGGTCCCGGAAAGGCGGGGGGTGGCGCGGCGTACGCACCTCACTGACGGCGGCCGCAGCGGCCAAGTCATGCACGGTGTCCGCGAGGCGCAGGAGGGGCTCGTCGGGACCGTCGAGATGGCTGGCCAGGGCCATCTGGATGGGGTGGGGAAGGGCACGTAACCAGAACGTGCGTGCGATGTCGGCGGTCATAATCCCCTGCAGCTGGTGTCGTAGCCGCCGGTAGAGGTGGGAGGGCTTCTGGTCGCCGAGGTGTTGAGGTTGGGAGAGGGCGGCGACTCGGGCGATTTTCGACGGCTGGTAGGTGTTGATGAGGCGGCTGCGGAGGTCGTCGTACGCAGCGGCGGCGTCGGGGGAGATATCAGAGGTCTGCAGCAGGATCTCGTAGGGCAGTAACGAAATGATCCGGGAATATCGAGTTTTCTGGCTGCGGATGTTGGCGGCCGAAAACGCTGCGTCTACTTGGAAAAACCAAAGCGCCGGGTCGTGCGTGTAGAAGGGGGGTAGCGACAGAGGGAACGCAGCGGACGCCGTCATGACGTTGGCGGCGGCTGCGGCCGTAGCGGCGGCGGCGGCGGCGGTGTCCGACGACGCAGAGGTCGGCGGGGAGAGCGTGGAGAAAGGGTTGTCGGCCAATGCGTCGGATGTCGCAGCGGCGGGCGGCTGCAGTGTGGCTGGTCGCAGGAGCGGCGGCGTCGGTGAGTTCGGGTCCATTTCTGTAACTAAAATTCAAAAATTTGACGTGGTTTTGAATTTTGAAATTCGCAATCGGCGGGAGCGGTGGTGCGTTGAGTTGAGAGGTGAGCGGTGAGGTGTGGGCCAAGAATTGCGAATTTACACTGACTGGTTGAAATTTTGAATTTAAAATTTGGGACACCGAACTATTTGACTGGGGCGACACATGAGGTGGGAAGGTGGGAAGGAAGAAGGTTGAGTGAACGTCGGGTTCACCACTGTGATGAATTTAAAATTCTCATCACGGTGGCGTGGAAGGTGAGTGAGTGAATTTAGGTAAAGGAGAGAGAAGGAGGAAAAGTCGCAGGCGGCTGTAGTCAACCGAACATCTACGACTTTTGGAGGAGAGAGAGGTGGTGTGGAAGGAAGGTGAGGAAAAGTCGCAGGCGGCTGTAGTCAACCGAACATCTACGACTTTGGAGGAGAGAGAGGTGGATGAGGGAATTTCACCTAGGCGGCTGTAGTCAACCGTTCATCTAGGTGAAGGAGAGGAAAGGAGAGGTCCCTTGTCTAGGCGGCTGTATTCAACCGATCATCTAGACAAGGAGGAGGAGAGAGGAGGTGAAATTCCCAGGCGGCTGTATTCAACCGATCATCTGGGAGGTAAGGTAAGAGAGAGAAGAGAGAGCTGGTTAGAGGAAGTGTCGAATGAAGCTTGAGCGCCAGGATCCGGGGTTTTATAGTACTTGGGGGCCTCTCCCTCCAGCTCCTTGCAAGGAGCTGGTAGTGGGGCCCCAGGTTGAGTAACCCTGGGTTCTGTCGCCTGTCCCCACTCATATCTTTATTTACGGAGCTTTAGTTTGGCGTTTGGATATTGGTGAGAACTTAATATTATAGGAGTGTTCCCGGGAGGGACTCACGACACTATATATAAATAAACTTCATTCAACAATCTGGGTTCTAACTTGAGCAACTTTGGTAGATAATGTCCTGCTCAGATAGTTCTCTCACCTCAACATTCATTGTTCAGTTTCACTTGTTTTCGACGCCCAACCACTGGGGAGTTAGTACATCATTATTATCAATCAAATAAACAATAAATAAACTTATTTACGCTACTTATCACCTTTGAGCAGATATGTCCGTATTTCTGTAGGAATGTGAAGTGTTTCATTCCAAACCACCAAAACCCATACCTCCTCACTGTGATATTGAATTGATTACAGAAATTTGATATTAGGATATAAATTAGCAAATCCGAAAGTTACTCTTTCAAACACTATTAACCGAAGGCTATCAAAACCCTATAAGTTCACTATGAGTTCTCCATCAGAAGACTATCAACAACCTATCAGAACACTATCAGGCAATGGCGTATCTATCAAAAACCTATCACAAATTATCCTGTGATAGACCAGCACTACAGGATTTTTGATAGAGACACCCCTTCATCTATTACACTTTAAATTTTACAACATCTCTAACCCATTTTTCGTACTTCTCAACACTTCTTCGACCATATTATGCACATGGGTACAGATTTGAAAAATGGGAAATAATAATACATTCACATTTTCAAACTTTTTTAAACAATCTGGGTTCGAAGAGGAACTTCCGTAATATCCCGCTCAAACTTTTCTCTCTTCTCAATATTAATTGTTCAGTTTCACTTGTTTTCAATGGCCATGCACTGGAGAGTTAGGTTCTCATAATATTGTCCATCAAATAAGCTATACATAAATAAACTTCTTTCGACAATGTCCTGTTCAGATGTAAATTATCAAATCCGAAAGATACTATTTCAAACACTATCAACCGAAGGCTATCAAAACCCCATCAGTTCACTATATGTTCTCCATCAAAAGTCTATCAAAAACCTATCAGAACGCTATCAGGCAATGGTGTATCTATCAAAAACCTATCATGAGTTATCTTGTTATAGACCAGCACTACAGGATTTTTGATAGAGACACCCCTTCATGCATTACAGTTTAAATTTTACAACATCTCTACCCGATTTTTCGTACTTCTCAACACTTCTCGACCATATTATGCACATATAGATTTGAAAAATGGGAAATGATAATACATTCCACATTTTCAAACTTTTTGAAACAATCTGGGTTCGAAGAGGAACTTCCGTAATATCCCGCTCAAACTGTTCTCTCTTCTCAATATTAATTGTTCAGTTTCACTTGTTTTCAATGGCCATGCACTGTAGAGTTAGGCTCCCATAATTGTCCATCAAATAAGCTATATATAAATAAACTTCTTTCGACAATCTGGGTTCCAACTTGAGCAACTTTGGTAGATAATGTCCTGCTCAGTTTCACTTGTTTCCGACGCCCTACCACTGGGGAGTTAGTACATCATTATTATCAATCAAATAAACAATAAATAAACTTATTTACGCTACTTATCACCTTCGAGCAGACATGTCCGTATTTCTGTAGGAATGTGAAGTGTTTCATTCCAAACCACCAAAACCCAAAACCACCTCACTGTGATATTGAATTGATAGCAAAAATTTGATATTAGGATATAAATTAGCAAATCCGAAAGATACTCTTTCAAACACGATCAACCAAACGCTATCAAAACCCTATAAGTTCACTATGAGTTCTCCATCAAAAGACTATCAACAACCTATCAGAACACTGTCAGGCAATGGCGTATCTATCAAAAACCTATCACAAGTAATCCTGTGATAGACCAGCACTACAGGATTTTTTATAGAGGCACCCCTTCATATAATGAAATTTAAATTTTACGTACCTCCACCCTGTTTGTCATACTTTAACGCTTCCTCAACCAAGTTATGGACATACAGATTGGTTTCAACTTTCTTTAATCTTTCGGGATGGTTAGGGGTAGGACTGGTTCCAAACCATTGAAATTTTCCTAAACCTTCATTTGATGATACCTGGAGTGCAAAATTTATATTCGGATATAAATTTGCAAATCCGAAAGAAACTCTTTCGAACACTATCAACCGAGGGCTATCAAAACCCTATCAGTTCACTATGAGTTCTCCGTCAAAATACTATCAACAACCTATCAGAACGCCATCAGGCAATGGGGTATCTATCAAAAACCTATCACAAGTTATTCTGTGATAGACCAGCACTACACGATTTTTGATAGAGGCACTTTTGACATTTTTGATATAATGAAATTTAAATTTTACATACCTCCACCCTGTTTGTCATACTTCAACGCTTTCTCAACCAAGTTATGGACATACAGATCGGTTTTAACTTTCTTTAATGTTTCGGGATGGTTAGGGGTAGGATTGGTTCTAAACTATTGAAATGTTCCTAAACCTTCATGTGATGATACCTGGAGTGCAAAATTTGATATTCGGATATAAAATGGCAAATCCGAAAGAAACTCTTTCTAACACTATCAACCGAGGGGTATCAAAACCCTATCAGTTCACTATGAGTTCTCCATCAAAACACTATCAACAACCTATCAGAACGCTACCAGCCAATGGCATATCTATCTGAAACCTATCACAAGTTATCCTGTGATAGACCAGCACTACAGGATTTTTGATAGAGACACCCCTTCATATTATAAAATTTAAATTTTACAAACCTCTACTCTGTTTTTCATACTTTAATGCTTTCTCGACCAAATTATAGACAGACAAACTGGTTTCAACTGACTTCTCTCAACTGACTAGGATTGGTTCCAAACCATTGAAATGTACCTAAACCTTCATGTGATGATACCTTGAGTACGAAATTTGATATTCGGATATAAATTACCAAATATGAACTATACTCTTTCAAACACTATCAACCAAAGGCTATCAAAGCCCTATGAGTTCACTATGAGTGCTCCATCAAACAACTATCAACAACCTTTCAGAACACTATCAGCCAATTGCGTATCTATCAATAACCTATCACACCTAATGCTGTGATAGACCCATATCATTCTATAAATTAAAGTTCGTGCCTATCAAAAACCTATACCATTACTATCACAGGTTTCGGTATTTGAAAATGTCAAATTGGCTTTTTGTACGTATGTACGTACCCATTTTTTAATTGTTGAGGAGTATTCGACTCATCATTCCAATGATGGAATCCGACGACTTCCTAAGAATGTGCTTTGCAGATATTACAGGTGGTACCTCAGGTACTGCGGCATTCCCCTGCATAGTCAGCTGAATAACTGCTGTCCAGTGCAGGAAGGTATTAGTCCAGAAGGAGACCTATCCTTTATCTGCTAATCTGATTTTGGGCAAAAGCATTGTAATAGCATTTTTATAGTGTTACAATATATCGTACCTACCTACCAAAACTGCTTCCTGTGAATGCATACAGGCTGTGCAATGTGCAGTGAAAGGAATAATGTAGTCCCTGTTTTCATTGGATAGAATCATATACGTTATAGTGTTCTCATGGTTGTCTGACAAGCTGACAGAACACTGACGCACTCTTCTCTGCAACATTTATAGCATGAAGGCTGTTGATTTTCATCAAACGGAATAGTTCTATATTCTCCACTGAAGACAATGTTTTAAAAAGGCTGATCTTTTAATAGGATGAAGTATTCCCATCTATAATTTTCGAATGGCGATAGTGTTTTCATGGTATGTATGACCATCATTTTGGTAGTTCGAAATATTTCCATCTATCATCTTCCAATAGAGATAGTGTTTTCATGGTATCAGAGCTGATCATTTGATAGTATGAAATATTTTCATCTATCATTCTCATCTAATGATAGCGTTTTGATAGTAACCATGTTGAGCTTTTAATAGAAGTGAAAAATGCCATCTACCATACTCATCCAATGATAGCCTTTTGATAGAACTGTATCTATAAAAACGCTATTACAACGCTATCATTACCCTATAAGAACACTATCTCCTTCTTCACTAGTCTCAAAAAAAAAATCCCCCCCCCCCCCCATTGGAGGAGTAGGGATTTTTACAGTGCCACATTTATAGCATGAAGGCTGTTGATTTCATCAAATGGAATATTTCTATCATCCTTCACTGAAGGTAATGTTCTAAAAAGGCTGATCATTTAATAGGGTGAAATGTTCCTATCTATATTTTCCAATGATAGATGATTTCTATGATTTTCCAATCATTTTGATAGTTTGGTATATTCCTATCTATCGTCTTCCAACTAGGGTAGTGTTTTCATGGTATCAAAGCTGATCATTTAATACTGTGAAATATTTTCATCTATCATTCTCATCTAATGATAGCGTATGTTGAGCTTTTGATAGAGGTGAAAAATTCCATCTATCACACTCATCCAGTGATAGCCTTTTCATAGTAACCATGTAGAGATTTTGATAGAGATGAAAAATTCCCTCTATCATTCTCATCCTACGATAGCCTTTTGATAGTAACCAGGTTGAGCTTCTGATAGAGGTGAAAAATTTTATCTATCATTCTCACCCAATGATAGCCTTTCGATAGTTCTTCAGAAAGAGATGAAAAATGCTATCTATCACTCTCATTGCATGATAGTTTTTCGATGGTGTATTTGCCGCATTTTTGATAAAGATGAAAAGTGCTGTCTATCATTCTGTATGAGTGAAAGATTTTTGATAGTGAACAGGCCGCATTCTTGAGAGACGTGAAAGATGCTATCTATCATTCTCATCATGTGATAGTCTTTTGATAGTGATCAGGCCGCAATTTTGATAAAGTTTTTTCTTTCACTCTTTCACTGCCACATTTTGATAGGTTTCTGATAGGTCAGATATATCGGATTGATAGGTATCTGATAGAATGGGATGCCAACTACTATCACTTAAGGATGTTTCATCCATGTTGATAGACTTTTGATAGCATGCAAAACCAAGTGATAGGTTCCCGATAGATGAGTTTTGTCATGTGATAGTTATCTGATAGGTGCCTCATAGTTGTCTGATAGTGTGCCACTTGAGGGCAAACTGGGCCACGGAGGAGGAACCCTTTGATAGGGAACTGATAGGAAACCGATAGTGGGTATGTTCATCTATCACTGAGATAGTGTGCAGTGATAGTGTATTTTTCTCAGTGTATTCGTGTGACCTGAATGAAGGAAATATCAAACCTTGAAACCCAAAGCAAATAAGGGCAGCTGCGCCGCTTGCTCCGAGTAAATAAAGTTTAACTAACTCGGCTCAAGTTGGAGGAATTTCAGGATCACATTGACTAAATTGTTGGGCGAGCTCTTTCAAAACATTTCAATGTTGTAATTCAGTCGCAACAGCTTTCGACTCGACTTTTCCTCCTTACTTCCTTAACTTAGTTTCATCCTGCTACCTCCAAGAAGTTAACCAAAAAAAATTCGATTTTCCTTTTACGACTCAACAACCATTACAAAATCGTTATATTGAAATATGAATACGTCAAAACGTTTCCCCAAGTTAGGTCTCAGGCATACATTTTCCTGGCCCTTCGGGCCGGATCGAAGTTACAGAAGACGAGTATTGGGAGAGTTCGAAATATACTTTGGTGATCACTTCGGAAGACGGCGAACGGAATATCTGAAGAACCAATCAGCTTGAGGCAACTTTGGTTTCTTGTGTATGAAAATGTGGCAAGTACGAGAATAGATTATTAGTCCCCTTATAAGTTTCCATGCCAAGATCTATGACCCCCCGCGTTCTATCAGAGTAGCAAGTTGGTGTTTGTCGAAGTTGCGACGATTTCAACTTGATTAGACTTTATCTTTTTGGCCTCCGAGACTCTTCAGAACTTCAATAGATAAAGAGTGAGAACTCGTCAGGGTTGAAAGATTCGGAGTAGACCAAAAATAACGAAATGGGCAACCGGTGAAAGACCCACCCTAAAATTATATCAGAGGAAGTGGAATGGTAGAAAAATTATCCCTCAGAGGAACACAAAGGCCCCCTGTTTATAAGTACCTGGTACAATGTAGTCACAGTTCGTTTTTAAGTGTTACACCAACAAAAGCTGCCTACTCACTACAGAAAGCATAGCCAAAATCGTACCCAGATGTGGTACAAAAATATAGTACGATTTTAACTTTCGATTAAACAGGAAGATAGGTACTCGGTAATGTTATATACATAAATAAATATGAATTACACGGATGCCATGTGTGACGTTCAGTAGTCTTGCCAATTTATTTAAGAAAGCTGTTTGAAAATCAGAGCTTTGGCCGGTGAATAGTAGATTTTCGATGAACAATACCCATATAACCAAGTGCGTTAAGTAAGTAATGAATAACAAGAAATACTCAACCTTTATGGACAAGAAAAAGAAGCGAGACATCAATCGTTACAATAGATAAGTTTATGGTGGGGAGGGGGGCAGTGAATCCATTCATCACTCGGGGAAATCCCTCAGGTCTCGGAAAAACGATAAATTATTCATCCCGGACCGGATTCTCGTGGAAAATGTCTCGGAAGAAGTGTAATCAACCTGGGAATGATCTACACTTAACCCTGAGAGAGGCCCATCTTCCGGAGGGGATTCTAAGATGAAACGGTTAAGGGGAAGGGTCTATGAAAATGGCCGCTGAAAGTATGCAGTGGAAACTCGCTCTACTCTGTGAAATACACTATTATTATAAGACAAATTGATAACCCGCATTATAATGTTTGTTCTCAAATCTGGCCAATGGGTGGCCCATTTGTCGCAACCATTACAGAATTACAGTGACTGCGCAAACAAAGTCCCATTCCAATGAAATACCTGTGGATTTCATTAAAACTATTCCTCAGACCTGTAATACTAGTGTTAGTGTTAGTGTTATGCGTGGGGTGAGAATTTGAAGTTTTTCACTTACAGCTTACAATCTGGTTCAGAACCATAAAGAATGAAAGTGTTATAAAATGTGATGTGAAAGTGTTATAAAAGGAAGGTCCTACGCACTGGTCCTATTTCGAGTTTGAAATACATATCAAGCAGCCCTCAATAACCTACTAAGAGGGAACTCGACTCTTTCACCATTCTACCTATATATCTTTGGATCTGCGTCAAAGGTGGTCCTGGAGGGCCAAAGTGTGCTTTAAGAACGCCATTACAGCAAAAGCTGATAGCGCTCAGTTCCTATTATATCTACATATCGATATGGAAGTGGAGTAAACACGTCGACCCAGTATGAGGCGTATTATGAAATGCTGGGGCAAGCTGCTGATAAATCTTAACTGCAAGCCCTGGATTCAGGATAAAGTTCATATCTGCGCCCTGAGCAACCTCAGAGTGGATGAAACTGTGGAGCACTTCTTGGCTGAATGTCCAGTAGGGTGGTCACAAGGCAACAGGCAACATTTTTTTTTTGAGGAAATCACTTCTGGCAACCCCCTAAAAGGTGCCATTTGACTAGAAAATGAGATTCGCAAAGTTTTAGGTCGATCGGATAACGTTAACCCGTGCCGCATTGAGGATGAAGATCAGAAAAACTCACTTTGTTTCATAAAAATACTCTTTTTTTCCTCATAACATAGTAACCATTTGTCCTAGAGACTTGAAATTGGTCTCATTTTATTTAAAATGTTATCTTCTTCAACTTTTACTTCCATAATTTTTTCGCTACATCCTGTAGATTTTATGTTATTCAGCTTTTCCCATCTCAAAACGTGGTCCGTTTCAGCAAACGTGCCTTTTTACGCATACCCCTAAAAACCACACTCCAGTCAATGAAATCGACCTCCAGGCGATTTGACACTTCTTTATCACTCTGGTTTATTGAAAATGAGTATGTTTCAGGTATAAACGTACAGGTTGAGGCTGCAATAAGGGGGGGGGGGGATCTAGGTAATGAAGGGTATTTAGACCGGTGAAAGGTAAGGAAGTGTGACCCTTTAGCTTTGTATTCGCTGTTATCTGTTATCTCTATTACTGTGAATCATCGATTCTCGACCACTGGTCCTGAACCTAGCGTTTTCAAAAAATTTCAAGTTGGGTGGCCTTAGTTCGACCAAACTAAATACAAAACTAGTCTACATGATGATAATACGAGTATTAGATGCGCAAAATTAGTAACATTAATCAAGTTTCACTTTTTTTAATGGAACATTTGGAAACCCTGCAGCCCAGAGAGGATTACAAAGAGTTTCTTCAACTTTGTTTAGTGTTTATAGGGCTTCCTCCCCAAAACTTTTTTTTAAAGCACCTGGTGCAATTCATCACGCCAGGTGGATGGCCAAAGCAATTTACTGCCTCAAAATTTATCTTTTTAGAGATCAATTGTTATTAACTCAAAAAGAAATGAAAGGAATAGAAGAAATTTGTGTTTTTATAATAAATATTTACGCCAAGGCATGGTTCAATGCCCCCAAACCTGCTTTGGCCCCTAAACAAGATCTGGAAATGTTGAAAGCATTAGTAGAGTATAGGAAAATTGACACAGAAATAGCAGATGAGGCTTTGTCAAAATTTGTAAACCATCTGTGGTACCTGAGCTCAAAGAAAATAGCGTTCTCGTTTTTCGACCACACTTTAGACGACAACATTAAAAAAAGTATGGCCATGAAATTATTTTCCCTAGGTGAACCCGATAGTGAAATTGATGGTAGGGATAGAAAAGCGATTTTAGATTTTGCACATGTAGAGCAAATTTTGGATAAGCAACTTGATTTTTTTGTCACCTCTCAAACCTTGAATTTTTTCAAGCGGTTTTCCATAGACAGATTTTTTAAACACCGATACACGCTTATGGAACAAAAATCCTCATTATTTGCATGCTAAAAACATAGTGAACGGTTTAAGGGTAGTCAACGACACTGCTGAAAGAGGAGTGAATTTGATACAAGACTTCAACTCTTGCTTGACAAAAGACGAAGAACAGCGCCAATTTTTATTACAAGTTGTGTCAGAATGTAGGAAAATTTACCCTGATGTCGATAAAGCCTCACTATCTAAGCCATTAATGTAGTTCTAAATTCAGTGGTGTTGGAATAGATATATTGTGTTGTAAAATAAGTTCCAGGCTATTATTTTCTATACAAAAAACTTTCAATTTGTATTATTATACACTTTTTACATAATTTTTATTGTTTTTTGTGCATTTCATAGCACCCACCACCCACCCATCTCCCCCCAACCCCCTCAATATATTATATATTAGATTCAAATGTATCAATTTTCAATATAATTATGTACCAGAGTGATAAAGAAGTATCAAATTGCCTAGAGGTCGATTTCATTGACTGGAGTGTGGTTTTTAGGGGTATGCGTAAAAAGGCACATTTGCTGAAACGGACCACGTTTTGAGATGGGGAAAACCGAATAACATAAAATCTATAGGATCTAGCGAAAAAATTATTGCAGTAAAAGTTGAAGAAGATAACATTTCAAATAAAATAAGACCAATTTCAAGTCTCTAGGACAAATGGTTACTATGCTATGAGGAAAGAAATAATATTTTTATGAAAAAAAGTGAGTTTTTCTAAACTTCAACCTCGATGCGGCACGGGTTAATGTTATCCGATCGACCTAAAACTTTGGGAATCTCATTTTCTAGTCAAATGGCACCTTTTAGGGGGTTGCCACGATTGAATTTCGAAAGTTGACTTTTTGTGACCACCCTAATGTCCAGTCGTCGGATGCGTGCGGAGCAGATGTTTTGGCCGAGCAGGATTGACAAGGGAGGAGTTGCTGGCGATCCTCAATGGTCCGTAATGGTAGCCAAAGCAAAATTATGCCTTAACGTAGCCAAAGCATTTGATAGTATATCAAAGGGGAAAAAAACTCGGCGCTTACTGCTTACTGCTTAGAGCCTACGGCTAAAATTCAAGAAACATGGAACATGCTTTAGCCGCGTTCCGAGTTTTTTCAAACAAAAGATTGAAACATATTCATTTTGCTGAAAATGTTAACTTTAGAGTAGATAGAAACTTGTGAACGGATGACCACTACGGACTCACCACTACGTATCTATAACCAAGTGACTACCAAACAAGCGTCATTGTTTACTATCCATTTATAACATTCATTTATATAGTTATATTATGAAACTAGGAAATTAATACCAAGAACATGTACGAAATAAATTCGTGATAAATCAAGAGCTTTCCAACGAATGGAAAACGATTTTTGTCCGATGAAAATGAAAGAAGTTTCATTTCCCTAGCAACTACTCGGTTGTACGTGAAAATCATCGTTAAAATTTCGTTCCACTTCCGCGTCACCCATCCCGCGTAACGTTTTTCGACTAGTTAGTCCAAGGCTAAAAGCATGTTCCATGCTTAAAAAAAAGTGATACGCTGAAAATGCAGGTATTCGCGGACTACCATTAGAACTTTTCAAGTCATACAACAAGCGGTTCACATCGCCGGACACGCCATGAGTGATCGATCAACTTTACGGGATTTCGGCTGCTCCCAAGAAGAAGCTTCATTGGGGCCGGTTCTTTCCCTGTTGTACATGAATGACTTGAATGCGCAGAATTGTCGAGGTACGATACTTAAGTTCTGACGATAATTGTGAATACTTGAAATACATGGCGGAAAGCACATGAAAAAGACCTTCGTAGCATATCAGCATGGATGAATGCAAACTCGCCAACCGTAAATGTTTCAAAGTCGGTATGAACATTTCGAGAAAGAATAACGCGAGTTCGTCATACGAAGAACACATCACACATACGCCTGTCCGGCTATTAGAAATGCTAAATCGCTCACGTACCTAGGTGTTAAAATTGACCATAGGATCAAATGGGATATCCAGGTACACGAATTTTGCAATAAACTTCGAAAATGTGCCTGAGTGTTGTTTGGTATCAAACATATGTCCAAACGTCGGCTGAAAAATATATTTTGAATCCATGATACAATACGCGATAACAATCTGAGGAGGAACTTCAAAAATTGGTACCTAAAAGGTACCTCTGTAATACCTTTATGATCCTTCCTAATACGTATTTCCTTTTTTTATTGTTAGGGCCTAATTAATTTTATTAAAAATTGTTATTTCAACTACCGCTGTAGGATTAATTTGTTGTCTATTATTATTGCCAACAAACATGTTTTTCATTCATACATTCATTCAAAAGGGAACTTCCTCTATAGAAAGTAAATAAACTAACTCTACAAGAAATAATATTAACTGAATAATATTAACAAGAAATAATATTACTCTGAAAGTAAATAATATTAACTCTACAGCTCACGATTAGACGAGAACATTGATGCTCCGGACCCCAGTTGTTCTTACCTGAAACAAGAGCAATTTCATTATACTCGTATGTAGGCTGATTAAAGTCAGCACGTGGAAATCTCAATTTATTCATTTCTTGAAATGAAAGAAATAATTATGTTCTAAAGGTATCCTGTCAAATTTTCGTTGACACCTTGAATATGACTTTACGCGTTATTTTTTACTCGACTTTTGAAACTAATCAAGTTCGAACGACACTTTACCGTGCCAATTTTGTTTTTCCATTCCAATTCTTTGGGATGTCCCAGAGGGGTGAAGAACAAAAAAGCGATTAATTAATAGTAGTAGTAGAATTTTGATTAAAGATAAGGTAATTAAACTCGGCCCTAGCGGGACTCGACACTTAAAAATTACTACGGTAATTGTTTTTCCTATAGCAGAAAGATAACTTTATATAAGTACGTATAAAAACCCTTGAAAATTTCATCAAGATATTTTCAAGACATCCGGATAAAAGGAACTTGAATATGGCGTTTTTTATATTATCCCCTTAATTTATTGGCTCCGGTTCCGATCGCAAATGCCAACCAGATAAAAGAGGCTCAACATCGCTTTTCTTTTTTCACATTTATATAACCGTAATTTTGCTTTTATTTTGCCGTTAGTGCACCCTCCTCAAGGGAGATTTCGAAGGATACTAAACCCGTTTTAAACGGATGAGGTTTCGAACGGTACTAAACCCGTTTTAAACGGATAAAGTTTTCAAAGTTCGAAAATTGAAAGAACAGAAAATACGAGGGAGAAAAACAACGTTACACCTACACAGAAAGAAGCTTCTACTTATACACTGTACGTCTACTATTCATTTTTATGGTGTCGCCGGTATTAAATGGTAGGTGGGGTAAATGGGTCCGGGAGAACGGTGAGACCTCGAAACATCTCTTGCCGTTCACAATCGCCTCCAAACCAACTCGTTCGCTGTCTATTTTTCGGGATCTTTTTTTTCCCCTTCGCCCATGTCGTGTTTGATAGGATCGATCGATTTCACATTAAACCCTCCACTACCCTCCCAGCCACATCCAAGGAGCCACGGGTTTTCCATACTAAAACGCCCTAAGGAGAGTGTGCCCTAACTGGGCATTAGAACAACCCCAGCTCCTGTGTGCTAGAACACCAGGCGAGACCTCCCCTTCGGAACAGCCCCTGCCAACGCGATATATAGGCCACATCGTGTTCTGTTCCACTTAGTGAAACACAGACTTTTTTTCCGTTCGCTCATCCTTTTTATTTGGGCTATCAGTCGTTTCTCGGCTGCTCGAAATTCCGGGTTATTCCCTTCAAATTATCTCTCGGAGAGAAAAAGTTCCGATCGCTTTTTGAAATCCACTTGAAAACGTGTAGGAAATCGCTTTGCTCGTACGCACACAGGGTCCTGTCGCCACAAAAAGAAAAATTCATATTCTTCAGAGCAGATGATTGGAAAGATGGATATCTCAATTGAAAACCGCTCGAGTAGAAATTGAAAACGCTCGACTGACACTTGCGCGATCTTTTATGCATGGAGCGATGATAATCAAATTCAAATTATTATAATCTGACGCATTTTGCTCAGCAGTTATAGGCTTCATTGGCAAACGTATGTGGATTGGCCTACTTCAATTCAATAGAAAAAACATGAAATTCTACTTATTTATTCAAGAATCGAACCATGAACCCATCAGCACACTCACAGAATTACTAGTCGTACTGCAAAACTCACTAAACCCATTCAAAACCTTGATCCATTTCGACTTGACACGACGATCAAACCAAACAGTTTCAAGGACTGTACCGAACCTGTGACGTCCTTCATTCGTTGTCAGCCAACAGCATTGTGCACATGCTGCCTGTTGTGACCTCCAGTTCTGCATACCACCAAACCCCATTCTCTGACTTTGGCTTGAAGAGATCGACTGAAATCGCTGATATCCACACTCTTGTCTCCCAGCACCTTCCAAGCATTGTGCACCAGCTGGCTCCTTACGATTTCCAACGCAGAATTTGCTTTTCTTCCTGAGATACTGCTTCTGACCCAAGGTACAGGTATCTCAAGGACTCCTAATGGTAGGGTATGCTTGGGTGAGGTGAAGGGCGAGTGAAGTGAGAGATTGGATGAGGTTTGAATGAGAGATGTGCTCCTAGGAGTCTTTTGCTAACGCCCCGCGGTTTTCACCACAGCAGGTGCTAGAGGTAGTGGGCTCCCCGGGGTTTCACCACAGCAGGCGTTAGTTGGAGAGGAGGCGCCTGGAAGGTGGAGGCTAACACCCAGCGGTTTTCACCACAGCAAGTGCTAGTGGAAAATGAGTTGTCCCGCGGTTTTCATCACAGCAGACACCGGGAAGGTGGAGGATAACACCCCGCGGTTTTCACCACAGCAGGTGGTAGAGGAGAAGGAGGTGCCCCCTGGTCTTCACCAAAGCAGACGCCTAGAGGAAGAAACCGAATACGGTTTTCACCACAACGAGTATTCAAGATGGCGCACCCCGCGGTTTTCACCACAGCAAGTATTCAAGAGGGAGCACCCCACGGTTTTCACCACAGCAGGCGCAAGGAAGTGAAAGAGAGAGAGGATGAGTAGGTCGAGAGAGAGAGAAGGCCGTGAGAGAGGGGTCATAGGTAATAGCAAGATCAGTCAAACGAGGAGCTGGGCTAGCCGGGCTGCTTATAAAGGCCCCTTTCCACCCGTCCCCTGTCCATCAACGGCCGTTATGACCGTTGAGGGGCGATGGAAGTTGATGGAAGGGACCCTTCTCCAACTTTCCCCACGGCGTCGCTCAGCTCTCGTTTCCTTCTTTTATTTGGTTAAATCTTGTATCATATTACATAGGAGTGGTAAATGTATAGCCTCCTGTTTGTTTAGCTTCTAAGATTGCGTGGAGTGCGGCAATGACGCCACTGCCGCCATTTCTTCCTCCATGCTACAGTACAGCAGAACAGACACCGAGACTTCTCGGGCAGAACTCTGGCCGGGCGCCAACATGGATGTGCCACTCAATGTCATGGATTATATAAAACAAGCTCCATAGAAAGGCGGGAGACTTCATCAAAACTTCCACATTTAATTAAAAATTAACTACTTAGGTATGTCTCACCGAGAAATATGTACCATCTCATCTCAGTGTCTACTTTCAAATTAAAAAAATACGTGCGTGTCCCCATTGCAACTATATTACGTGCAGCATTAGGCCAAGGATGCAGTTTTTGCCAATTTGCATTCCATCGTTGCACTTTTTTGTGTTTTTAATTTTTTTATGTACCCAGTTTGAAACGGCACGTGTTGGAGTGTTTGCAAGAAAAATAAAATCCATCGATAGGATTTATTTATGGTAAGGGCGTTAGGCCGTCACCTACGTTCTAAGCGCAGGAAACGGTTCTGGTAAGTACCGCGTTTGGAGCGGTAGCAGAGCTAAAATGCCCTAACCAAGGTAATGACGGGGCCTGGCGCGAAATGGAACGGATCGATAAAACTGGAACAATCTCCCTCGGATCAGTAACGTGAAGTATTAGGTCCATTATAGCATTACGTGGGGCGGGGCTTGAGACACGGAATAACTTGAAGAGGTCCTCCAATCGATAGGTTCAAGTTAATGATGATTGAGGCTTATACCCCCGCTTTTAATTGCTCAGATGGCTCCCGTCATTCACGCGATGCCGCCACACGCAACCCGTGTTTCAAGGGGGGGTTACCTTGATGTACCAAGGTTGAAGCCCAAGCTATCGATTCACCATCCACCTCCATAGTAACAACTGTTCCGTGATTCGTATGAAACAGCCTATCACCACGATTTACTTCGTCCCAAGAACAACAGTAATACACAGGTGTATTATTCGCAGAATAATAAACCAAAATTAAAATAATCAACAGCGTTGTGGGCATCCATATGACAGAGCGTGCCTTGGTTAGATGTCCATTTCTCCCAACGTTTCAACCGTCATAGCGAGGTCCTGATCAGGGTACATCGGCTATCTGCTGCATAAATAGAAAAAATAATAAGAAAAACTTTTCTTTTTAAAAGAAAAACACGGTTTTATATCGAAATGATCTAAAAAACAATAAAATAATTTCTTTCCGACACCCGGGAACACGGGAATTTTTCACGAATAAAAATAAAAGCGTGAAGCGCCCATAACATGTTTCACATGTACTGGAATTTCAATAGTAAATTTTCTGAAAATTTACTGAACAACTATCTTTAAAAGTAAAATATCTCCCAACGGCCCACGCTTTCATTTTTACTCATATAAGTTCCAATGTTTCCGGGTAGCAGAAAGAAATTATTTTATTACTTTTAGATCATTTCGAATATTAATAATATAGCGCGTTTTTAAAAAGGACTTCTTAATTCATTTTTATTTTACTCTTTCTGGTCTGTAGAAAAGCTTGTAATCAATTTTTATGCTACGCTGGAACACTGAAATTTTTATGACTAAAAATGAAAGCGTGGGGCGTTAGGAGTTATTTCAATTTTAAAGATGGTTAAACTATTCAATTAATGTATGTTTGTTTTCAAGACTGATTCAGGAACTGTCATCGTAGAGACAGCCTATGCACAATTTCGGACACATTTTAGTTAATTAATGTATGTTTTTATTGGTGATTCGTGAATTTTCATTCGTGAACATTTCAGTTCAACTGGGCATGGAAGTGGGCAAAAAATTACAAGATTCGAGCCCGTAAAAAATCGATTAGAAGATTCGAACGCCGTAGACAGAGCAATTTAAATAAAAGCTTGTAAAAAGGAATCTTTCCTCTGGATCGGTTTGTTGATAGAGCCATTGCAACGTGGTATGCACGAGTAGAAGAGTGATGCTCAAAAATCGGTGCATTGCGTCCCTTCAGAGCCGCGAACTGGATTCCTGCAGTAATCATCCCGTGCCTTTGCAACGAAATACAATATATTTATGCAACATCTGAAGTACGAGGCAGGAGAATAAATTCCAGCTCGGAGGGGTTGACAAGCTTCGCCAGGTTGCAAAGCCTTTATTATTCATTTGCCAGTTTTCAAAGCTTGAAATAAGGTTCAAAAGGAGTGAAAACGGCCGTTGGCAGCTGTCAAGGTGACGGACACTGCTCAAAAGCGTGACTACTCTGTCTACCATGATCCCTGAAATAACCATCCTTCCAACGTCAAGGAAACGGTCTTCAACTTTATTAACTTTTCATAAGGTCACGAATTCTTCCTGTTATCACGTCTTAATAGCAGGAACTAAATGCCTTAGTCAATACCGTGAAAGAGCTCGGTGTTATATATAACAGGGTCCCCCTCTAAAAATCGGTTCCTCCCCGTGGGAGGGATAGCACGAGGCTCTGATTCTTCATTATTCACAGGCTGGAAAAGCCCTGCGGCGGATACCCTCACGTCCTCGACTGAATAAATTAAACCGTAATTTTTACCGGTCTCGCAGCTCACACCCCGTCCTTTCAATTTTGGTCTGACCACGTGTTCGACTGCTGGGCGAACTCAAGTTTAATTTACTTAATCGAACCGTCACAGCTTGTCATAAAATATCATCTAATTCAAGTTTTTCACTAACACCTAATCCAATCTAATTTTACCAAACACTTTACCGCAAATTTTGAAGAATATTTATTGAAAAAATATTTATAAAATAAGAATATTTAAATAAAATATTTATTTATTTATTGACAAATTAGGGCAGTCCCGTGAATATCCGGACGGGTGGCAACCCTGATTAAAACAGCTCATTTTGTTGTCCATTACAAAATTGTTGGCTAAATGTCACCATTTTTTAATAATACTTGCGGTAATTACATCACTTTTTGAATATTTGCCACTTATTAGGGATTTTCATGGATTTTTGCCCCGAAAGAACACAAATTTGTCTAACTTTTATTTTTTAAACGGCTCCTTTTCTAACACATTCTTTCGTTTGATATTAAGAATATAGCTATACTTCTGCTGAAGGCCAGACATCAAGTTCTCACAAAGACGTCTAGTTGTAGGAATCATAGCAAGAAATCACGACACAGCAGTTCGCTCAGGTGAAACTGAAGCGAATTCCTACATGTTACAAGGACTGTAACAGGTACAAGCGATTCCCGAAGAAAATCGGCCTATTCGACGCGTTGTGGCGTCCTTAAAGGGTAAATGTCATGGGTTTAGTTCCAAGAACCATCACCACTTTGTGCTTCAAAATGTGCTAATCCAATATTAGATTTATCTCTTGGACGGGTCAACCTATTTTCAATCTGCAAAATGTTCTGTAATCGATATAAGGAAACTCAAGTGTCGACATTCAGTTTTTAATTTTAAAATCAGTTTTTAATGGAGTTTTCAATATTATTTTCTTTAATTTTTAACTTAAAAAAAGCAACAAGTACTTTTGTAGGAAAAAAAAATTGAAGAATCCAAATGCCGTTCGGATTGGAGGGCTAACAATAGGCCCCTATTGTTATAGTAATTTCCAAATGCCGTTCGATTTAATGATCCGATTTTCAATCTGAAAACGGATTTGGATTTTCGATTTTTTTGCTACAAAAGTACTAGTTGTTTTTTCAAAAACAATTGAAATTGAGTAAAATAATTTCGGGAACTCCAGGCTGCTTATAACGATTACAGAACATTTTACAAATCGGTTGACCCGTTCAAGAGATGAATTTAATATTGGATTGCCCCCAATGGTGCAGACATCTATTGAAAATATTTCTCACTAAAATCCATGACATTTACCAGTAAGATGAGAACTCCGAGACGTTGCTACCAAGTTGGATACCCGACACGGTGTGACGGTGAGGGGAAGTTAAGGATGAAAGGAACAGTTTGAGGGTGAGGGCTTCATTTCAACGGAAGAACCAACTTCAATCCGGAAACACGAACTTCGACATCTTCGTCATCGCCTTATATGAATTCCCATTCAAGATCTCACTCATTGTGAACGTACACAATAATAATATCAGCTAAGATCGCAAGAAACACGAAGGTCTCAGTTCGAAGGTCACACAACGTATCCAGGAAGCAAGTACTAACTTTCAACAAGCAGGAAGACCCGTTGTACTGAATACAACGGGCTCTAGAGCGCACAGTGGGGCAAATGGCGCACAATATCAATTTTCCAAAAGTGAGGTTTTTGGTAGTTCAATATTGGTTTCTGATAGTAATTAGTTGTGGAATCCATATATGACAGCCTTTTATCGATTTAAAATAGTTCAAACGTTGAGTTTATCGTCCAAAGTTGAAATTTAGTGAAACATTGTAAAACTCCGGTCCGGATTGTTGTTCCAAGTCCCAGTCACAATCAGCATTGATTTTTTTGTCTAAATGATTTTGCAATTTGTGTGACGAAAATATACCCGGAAGTTGCATGAGTAACGTAACGTAATTTTCCGATGAATGAACTTCTCGAAACCTTTTTAGTTGTTTTATTCGTTATCAGCGTTAAATTTCCCATAAAGATGGAGGTTTCAGAGTTTTTGCCGAAAATCGGCCATTTTCCCCCATTGTGAAGAGGTAGGCATTAAACAGAGGCCATGAAAAATCCGCAATTCATAACGGCAGTTTCAAAAATTTCTCACACAGCTCCTTGAAAATCAGGACGGTCCCGCGAATTTCGTCAGGGACGACAAACCCGATGGCAACTGCTTTTCGAAAATTCTCTGACGAAGACTCGTACGAGAGACTTCGACGCCACATTGTTCAGCCTGCAGGACGTCCTGTCGCCATCCTTCCTCCGTTCTCGTCCTCTTGGGACGTCCAACCCCTCGATTCCGTCACACCGAAGAGATCACTTTCGAACGGAAGACGAAACAGTCGGTAATTTGAATGATTAAGTCCTCCCTCCACCGTAAAACTCTCTCGAGTCTTTCAGAGTCAAGTTCTTTCTCGGGAACAGAAAGAAGAAATCGGGAAATAATGACCCAGGAGATGATGGGATGGGACACTGCCAGGTTATCTCGAGCCCCTTTATCTTTACCCTTTGTGATAGTAATTTTTCTCGCCTCCGAACTGGCTTTTAGCCGGTTGAATGACCTCTTTAACGTACCCACAAAAATGTTAAGTCATGCAGAATGACAAAACGAGCAAATTTAGCAAATACTATTGTCGTGATTCCCCTCACAGTAACCACTCCTATAATACTGTTATAAGATTTAACCGAATAAACTACGGGAACGTTGAGCTGGGCAGCGCCATGGGGAAAGTAGCCAAAGGGCATTTTCCATCAACCGCCATCGCTCCTCAACGGTCATAACGGCCGATTGTGGATGGGGGACGGGTGGAAAAGTCCCTATATTAACAGCCCTTCTGGCCGAGCTCCTCACTCGACTGAGCGACCCTCGACTTACGACTTCTCTCTCGACCCTCTCTCTCATGCCCTCTCTCTCACCTCTCCATGCAATACCTGTGGTGAAAACCGTGGGGGAGGGGGGGAGGTGCCCTCCTCTCTCCTGGTATCTGCTGTGGTGAAAACCGCGGAGTGCTAGCCTTCATCTTCCAGGCGTCTGCTGTGGCGAGAACAGCGGGACACCTTCCTCTCCTCTAACACCTGCTGTGGTGAAAACCGCGGGGTTTAGCCTCCATCTTCCAGGTGTCTGCTGTTGTGAAATCCGTGGGACACCTTCCTATCCTCTAGTACCTGCTGTGGTGAAAACCGCGGGGTACTAGCACCCACGTCCCAGGCGCCTGCTGTGGTGAAAACCAGGGAGCCACTACCTCTAGCGCCTGCTCTGGTGAAAACTGCGGGGCGTTAGTGCAAAAGACTCCTACGGAGCACTTCCTTCCTCATCCATCTTCATCCGCCTTCATCCAACCTCTCACTCCATCTTTCATCCAACTCTCAGAACCCGCCATGTTGCGAACACCACACACCCGCTCAAGACAACTACCATCCTACGAGCGCCTTTCTGGTGCGTTGATAACAAGTTCTGGTGACTTTCACCCATTCTTGTAAATTTCTGTCTCACACAAACCTAAATTCTCAAGTTCCACCCATACAGCAGGGCCACATCAGCGAATCCTTCAATCTGGCATTGAATCTTTCGAAAAGCCAGGCCACGTCGTTTTCCCGGGGCGACTCACTGCAGTTCGACTATCATAAATATAAACGGACACGTTCTGGACCGTCAAATTGTTATTAAAGATTTGGGTGTTCAATTTGATGCCCACCTGAACTTCTCGGGTTGCATAAATTACATATATAAGCTCGGGTGGCATAAATTACATATAAGTGACAAAGCAATGAGGATATTGTGGAGCAATGAGGATGGTTTAGACTGTCCTGCACTTCGTTACCTGCTTATATTGAAAGTCCCGAGTTATAATACGAGGCACCACATGTTCTCTGTTCCTCATACTCCCTGCTAAATAACATCATATAACGAGCATAAGCCCATATGCGTAGGAACATGATTTTTTTGCCGTCATTAGACGAGGATCTTGATTTGTTGTCATCCAGCGTCACATTAATTAGGAAACGTTAATTAATAATTTAGTAATTAGTAATTTAAAATCTCATGCCCCGCATTCTTGTTGTGTTTTTTCTTTACCCAGTACCTTTGTTTTCATCTTATCTATAGTTCTGTTTATTATAAAGTTTATCCACCTGTATATGCTTGTAACTTGTTTTTATCAATGTATATCTACATGTATAAAATGTTATTTTGTAATTGGGCTTTGCCCGTATTTTATCCAAATAAACAAATGCCTAACTCTTCCGGTGATTTTTTTCTTTTCTTTTGCAATTTTCAACAATCCTAAGCAATTTCTCACCCACGAAAAATTCCAGGCATTTTTGCAGATTTTCAACGATTTTCGAACTCACATTTTACCCAATTTTCGTTTTCGAAAATTAGTCATATTTAAACTCATCCTTTCGTTTACGATTACAAAAACGTGATTATTATCGATGTTTGACGATTTCATGCCAATTTCACTGATTTTCAGCGATTTCCAATTTCTACTTTTGAAAATTGCCTCTTTTTGAACCCACCCTTCGTTTGCTATTAAGAACCTCTTCTAGGCGAAATTTTGGACGGCATCTCTTCATATCGTCTGTACTGTCCCATAACCGTATGAATACACATAATATACGTAGGTACCTTAATATTGCATTATAATACATAAAACTGTTAAAATCCAGGGTAGAATTCAAAATGCTCTGAGATGCAAAAGGAACGAAACCTTTGACCTATTGCAACAGCCTATTTTCATAAAAAATTCGCTGAAAGCCAAAAATTTGAGTTTTTTAAATGTGAAAGTATTTGAAAATTGGAATCAGACAAAATTCAGTAAAATGAAGAAAAGTGGAAGGGGTGTATATGACTCAAATTTATTAGCAATTATTTGAACAGAAAAAACTTTGGTATGTAAGGTGAGGGGTCGAAAGTGTTCAAATTTGGATTACCTACTCGTACGATGGTTAAAAAAAAACCATGAAAGATGTTCAATAATGTAGTATTACCTGTGAAAAGTGGTAGTTTTGCGTAGTTATGGCTTAATTTCTAAAATTCGCTCATGTAGTCGTGCTGCATGTGCTACACTTTTATAGTTTTCATTTAAATAACGCACCCACGAGCTGATGATATAGCATTATCCCACCTAATTCAACCTTTTTCTCAATGAATTCAACCTTTTTCACACTGAATACAACTTTTAACATGGATATTATGTTTTTGCCCTGGGGGGTCATTCTAAAATTTGCGACCGAAAAAAATGCAACGCTGCAACCGATAAACAATTTGGAGATGTGCGTGTGTAGTTACCGACAATACCCAGCGAAACAATAATGAAATGAGCACAAACCATTTTATTGAACGAATTGGAAGGTAGCGATTGGAAGGTAGCACCTAAAAATGTGCCTTCTAATAATGAAATGATGATGATGATGTTGGAATTTGTTAGATCCGAATAGTGGTCGTCTACGTGAACGTTCTTACGAGAAGGTTCGTCAGGTGCACACTACTTGTGCAGCTACATAAAGTAAGTACCTAGTGAATGTCAGTTAGAATGTCGTCCACTGAACGCTCAAGACGTCTGCGTCAGCGTCGACGAGAAGAACAGGAGCGCGAGGAATTTAATCAATTTTTAATTCACACTCCTTTCAACTCAAGTACAACGGAGGATGAGAAACTTCATGGAAATTAAAACATTGAAAAGTGGATGTGAAAATACAGCGCCCAAAAACATATCCATGATTCAATGTTTTTCCATGAAGTGGAAAAATTTCTCAATTTATAATAGTACATGGTTCTCACTCGGTTTCGCACCATCCTAGGTAGAAAGAATGAAATGCAAAATGGAGAAATTTCAAATGAAATAATATCACAGTTTTTCTTTTTTTTGTGGAAAAATGTGCATATTTATTTGTCTACAATAATCTTACCTTATCAAATTAGTCCCCTTTAGATATGTTATACCTTACGCCAGTCCTTTTTTCAATCCACGAAACACTTCAGGAACCCGTTCTTTGCTACCTAAGCTTGCAAAACGACGGCCCTGTAACAATATGGGGGGCTGTAGTACTAGGGTTCTGTAGCCATGTCCGGCGAATACGGAGGCTGGTGCATCATCACAGTGTTGTTTTTCACATGAGTACAACTTTTTTCATATTGAATACAACTTTTTCTCCCTTTCAGTACAACCTTTTGGTTTATTACTTTCAATAATGAACCACTGGAATCGAGCCCTGAAAAAAAGAAAGAAAAAAATCTAACCCCCCTCAAAATTTGATGGTTTACGTTTCAAGGTATGTAGAATCCGAAAATGCAATTAAAAAAATTCTGTCTGTACGCCGAACTGGCCACTTTTCTTAGTTACCATGAAACAAAATTGATGAAATTCGGGTTATAGGTTCCGTTCGGGGTCTAGTTGGTCCTCGAAGCTCGGCGTTACTCTCAGTCATATCTAAGGCGTTCAAAATAGGGGTTGACATTTTCGTATCTCGAAAACTTTCGATAGAAGGGTATTTTTTTTTTTTACGTTATTAAATTTGCCTTGAGCTAAACAATTTTTTGAGACCACCCGGAGTATTGTACGTCCAGCCGTTCGTTTGCACCAAAAAGCTTCGGTGCAACGGTAGAACCAAACGGTACAAATCCGGCCGGGGTATCATCACTAGGGAGCACCTGATTATAATCAAGGATGGCTGTATGAAGTCGAGTTGTTTGTTCTGCGATATTATTTCATTTGATAAGTGATGGACTATTGGATTTTGCTGATCGGTGCTTTTGCAACTTAAACAACCGTTGAAGTATTATTGACGGGCAAATTATTACACAACGGTAAATTATTACACAGCGGTAAATTATTACACAGCGGTAAATTATTACACAACGGTTCATCTACCCAGAAGGGGCTGGATTTTGATGATCGGTACTTTTGCAACTTGAACAACCGTTGAAGTATTATTGACGGGCAAGTTATTACACAAGTGGTTCATTATACTTGACAACGGGGGTAGGCATTGCCCGCATAAGGGGCATATATTTCACTCCACATCAACAATTTTCCTTCAAAACTTCATTATTTGTGTTCCTTTTTGCCATTCTAGTTACTGGTTGTCATCGACAGAATTATTTTAGCAACATTTAACTCGTGATTTAGGTAGGTACCTAGTAACGAGTACGGGGTTAGGTACTAACCTACGGAGGGTCTGCGATCTACATAATATGTAAAGAGTAGTACATATTATATCGACGTGTTATCTGTACAGAGAGCTGTGATCTGTAACAGAAGGGTGTTCTGTACAAAATAATAAACCGTTGTGCAGGGATTTGCAGCGTTTTTCATATTCAATTCAACTTAGCTAATTTTGACGAATTCGCGAGTCAGTACGTTACATGAGTTCTTCTCCAACCTCCGAGCGAGTAACATCGGTCGGCGTTCTCGAGAAAAGTAAACAGTTTATAATTCTCATCGTGCCGGGTGAAAATGATTTTACGGTAGTGATGGACGAGGAAAGAAGCGATGGCGAGACGACGATCGCCGAAATTGTTGACAAAACAAAACTGGCGGTTGTGCAACACAGAGCCGGTACCGCCGCGTTCCGGATTCAGGACGAGCATGTCAACACTGCATTTGGTGAGCTCTACAATATTATTATTTCATTGTGCGAATATCTTAAGCAAGCTGATCAAAAAATTGAAGATATGAACCGCGAAATTAGTGAGTTGAAGTCAAATCAACCTCCAAAACAAAATGTTGCTAATCATCCTAGCAACCAGCAAGATGAATATCTCACAGACGAGGAAGAACTAGAAAGAGAGACAAATTGGGTTCTGAAAAAGAAGTCAAAAGCAAATAAGAAACGAAAAGCGAACGAATCTCCCGAGGTTCCAAAAATAGCCCCTGTTTTACAAAAATCTGACAAAAAGAAGGATCATCCCCCACCACCAATCAATGTTACTGGAGTTAAAGACTTCACAGTAATAAGTGCATTAATTAACTCAGTAGTAACAAACACGAATTGGAAAGCTACTACACTTAACAACAATGTCTGTAAAATAAATGTGCCCGATGGGGACTCATATAGGGCAGTATCCAAAAAGCTAAATGAAGAAAATATACGCTGGTATTCATTTGAAAACAAGCATGAGAGGCCTATTAAAGTGGTGGCGAGAGGACTCCATCCATCATGTCCACCTGAGGATATCATAGAGGACCTAAAAAATAAAGGGTTCAAAATATTGGGAGCAACCAATTTACTAAAAAAAGAAAAACTAACAAACGACCAAGGAGAACAAACTTCCTCTATGAGAGGCCTCCCATTGTTTGTTCTAACGTTTGACAAAGAGGAAAAAATTGAAGAGATATTCAAAATTAATGCCATAGCTCATTTAAAGGTCAAGATCGAACATTTAAGAAAGACCTCCAACAAAATCCCGCAGTGCAAAAAATGCCAGGGCTTCAATCACACTCAGCGATACTGTCAAATGGATCCCAGGTGTGTGAAATGTGCTGGAAAGCATACCACTAGTACCTGCACAAAAAATAAGGACACACCTCCAAAGTGCGTGAACTGTAAGGAAAACCATCCAGCAAACTATCGGGGATGTGAGGTAGCACTAGAACTTCAGAAACTCCGAGATAAGTCGAAAAAGCCTCAAAACCTAAATACTGAGGAGAGAAGGGGAAGCATATCTCAGAAAAAAATTAGCCTAGTCCATAATAAAGAGGATACAAATTATCTTACTTACGCCCAGGCTCTTGGCAAAGGTAAACCCCTGCCAAAAGCGAAACAATCGGTAGAAGAAATCCTGACACTCATTCTAAGCAGGATGGATGAGCAGAATAAAGAAAACAAAGCCTTGCTCAAACGAGTGAATAGGCTAGAAAAAGATATCGCTAAAAGATGAATGGACCAAATACTCTACGAATAGCGACATGGAATGCAAATGGCCTTGATCAACGAATTCCAGAACTGGAATTCTTTATGAATAACGAACATATAGATATTTGTTTAATATCTGAAACTCACTATGTTCGATCATCGTTTGCAAGAATTAAAGGGTTCTGTCTCTATCACTCTATCCATCCTGCTGATCGGGCGCGTGGAGGAGCAGCTATTATTATAAAAGAAAATATAAAACACTATGAACAACTCAAAATCGAGGAAGACAAAATGCAAGTAGCATCAATAAAAGTGTATATGAAGAATCGTGAAGTAAGTGTTGCTGCAGTTTACTGTCCCCCACGATACTCACTGAAAGAAGAAGATTACAAAAATCTGTTCAATGATATTGGACACGTATTCATTCTGGGAGGTGATTTCAACGCCAAACATGAATACTGGGGGTCAAGGGTACAAAATCCCAAGGGAAAGGAATTGTTTGTAGCGGGACGAGAATTTCATTGCGATTTCCACTCAGGAGGAGGGCCTACATACTGGCCTACTGATATAAAAAAAGTTCCAGACTTAATAGACTTCTTTGTTGTGAGAGGGCTTTCAAGTAACTACATTCATACCGAAGACAGTGATGGTCTGATGTCAGATCACTCACCAGTAATCATCTCAATCAGTGAATCAGTGATATTGAAAGATGCAACACCAAAACTAAGCAGCAAATACACGAACTGGGAACTGTTTAGAGAAAATCTAGACGAGAAAATCAATCTGAATGTGCCACTTAGCACCCCTAACCAAATAGAGGGAGAGGTGGATATTTTCCTAAGCAACGTCCAACAGGCTGCATGGGCTAGTACGCCAATGAATCAGAAAAAAACCACTCAACAAACAAACTACCCTATTGAAGCGAGGGAACTAGTGAAGGCAAAAAGAAGAGCTAGGAGAATCTGGAAGAGAAATCGTACACCCGAAAATAAGAAAAACTTGAATAAACTTTGTAACGAACTGAAAGTATTGATGAAAAAAATTAAAAATGAAACATTAGCCTTATATCTGCATAGCCTGACGCCTGAAAGTGATACTGAGTATTCCTTATGGCGAGCTGCAAAAGGGTTTAAGCGACCTAAAGTACTAATATCTCCAATCAGACAGGAAGATGGAACGTGGGCCAGAAGTGCAAAGGAAAAAGCAGATCTCTTCTCAAAGTACCTTGAGGACACATTCAAACCGTTTCCAAGGCAGACTGCAGGAGAAAGTACAGCGGAAGTTGAAAAAGTCGATGAGTGTGAAATACGACCGGTCACACTACCCGAAATAAAGAATGAAATCAGGACCAAGATCAATCCGAAAAAAGCCCCTGGATATGATATTATAACTGGGAAAATATTGAAGGAATTACCTGAGAAAGGTTTCCTGAAATTATTGCATATTATCAATGCTTCATTCAGGCTAAAGTATGTACCAAGGCAATGGAAGGTAGCTGAGATCATTATGATACCAAAACCAGGCAAGCCTACTGATGACAAGAAGTCCTATCGACCGATTTCGCTATTGCCAGTAATATCTAAGCTTTTTGAAAAATTACTTCTCAAACGGCTGAAACCTATTATCGATGAAAGAAACCTGATTCCCTCACACCAATTTGGATTTAGAGAACAACATTCTACGATAGATCAGGTTCATAGGATCACTAATCTGATTGAATGTTCATTAGAGGAAAAGAAAATATGCTCCGCAGTTTTCCTAGATGTCTCGCAAGCGTTTGACAAGGTATGGCATCAAGGACTGCTTGCCAAACTACAAAGGGATCTCCCGACTCAATTCTTCCAAATCCTGGAGTCCTACCTCTCAGACAGGCTATTCAGAGTTAAACATGAGGACGAGTATTCTCAGTTGAGGAAAATAAACGCAGGTGTACCGCAAGGCAGCGTCCTTGGCCCCGTACTATATTTACTATACACACGAGATCTACCTCAAACCGTGGATACGCTCACAGCAACCTTCGCTGACGATACTGCTATTCTTGCAGTTGGAAACTCTGCTGAAGAAGCCACAAGGAAAGTGCAAACCGCTGTCAACAATGTATTCAGTTGGTCAAAGCGATGGAGAATAAAGTTAAATGAAACAAAATCTACACACATAAACTTCACAAATAGGGAGATAGAAGTAATCCCGATATATATCAATTCACAAACTGTTCCCTACGCTGATGAAGCAAAATATCTTGGCATGACACTCGATTGCAAGCTGAGATGGAAAGCTCATGTGAAGAAAAAGAAGGAGGAACTCAACTTAAGATTCAGAAAAATGTACTGGTTGTTAGGTAGGTACTCGAAGGTATCAACCCACAACAAACTTCTACTATACCAGCAAGTTATAAAACCCGTCTGGACTTATGGATGCCAATTATGGGGCTGCACAAAACAGAGTAATATGAAACCCATACAAACGTTTCAAAACAAAGTCCTCAGGAGCATAGTTGATGCACCCTGGTACATACGAACGGCAGATCTCCATCGCGACCTTAAGATGGAGACTGTCAGTGAAACTATTAAAAAACATGCCATGGAGCACGAACGCCGGCTTCACAACCATCAAAACGTTGAAGTACTGAACCTTCTGGACAACAGCGGGGACGTACGAAGACTGAAGAGGACCAAACCAATGGACCTCGTCACGATTCACTAAGTGTAGTGTGAGGTGTAGTGGATGTAGGTAGTGATCTATAAACCACAAAACGCTCAAAGATATTAAAGAAAAGTTGCTAGATGTTATATATATATACAGTTGTAACATAAATAAATAAATTATAAAAAAAAAAAAAAAAAAAAAGTACGTTACATAATATAAATCAACAAATTATAGGTATATAAATAAATTATTAGGTAGTTTTCAAGTATAAATAGAATGTTAACAAATTCAATGACGAAGAGAACTAATAAATATTCAAATTAAATATCCAATAAACATCAGATGCAGGTTAACGCATACTGCCTTCTCTGCTGGATAACGTCTGCGCTATTCATCCTTTGAAAAAGTTGAAAAGTTCAAAGTTGAAATGAATGTGAAAAAGGTTGTACTGCAAGGGAAAAAAAGTTGTATTCAATGTGAATAAAGTTGTATTCAATGTGAAAAAAATTGTATTCATTGTGAAAAAGGTGGAATTAAATGGAAAAATGCAATATGTAATTTCCATCAGGGTTCCCTCTGTAGGAGAAATCGACTGGGAGAAAACCCTAACCATGAAGTGGTGATTCATCCTGCAGCCGACCCGAGGGAAATGTTCTTAACTGCCGTCAACATCACGCTGCATACTCCCGCAAGACGCAGCGGAATTAGAAGAAGAAAAAAAGTACCGAAGGGGAGAGAAAAGAGAGAAAACGCGAGAAAACCTGAATGAAAACCCTACGAGAAAAGACGCAGCCCTCGGAGGGAGGCTTGAGCTTTTCGCTCTTGAGATCTCCATAATTGAAGAGCTCCGCACTGACAATGAGCGGGTGGAGGAGGAGTTGCTCGTCACTATTGTCACACTGTGTGTACGTGTATCCCGTGCTTGTGCCACTAGTGACTCCCACTTCGGGCTTTCGACACTTCATGAGATGATTTCGTGCGGAATTCGTGACGCGAGAAAAAAGAAACCCCGAGTGGACAAGACGGACTGCGCATGCGTCGGGAAGTCGATTTGGAGTGCAGTTCAATCGCCGTTCGAACAGAACTGAGCAAATAGTAAGACGAACGGACAGACATTTTTTAAATTCCATTTTCAAATTCTACGTAATTTGACGGAAACCAACAAATTTTGGGGTTTGGGGGGGGGGGGGGTTATTATTATTTTTTTTTCAATCCTCGGTTCCAAAGGTTCATTCTCGAAAATAATACTAAGCCAAAACAGCAGGCGGTACTCGTCATTTTTGAGCCCACCAAGAGGATTTGAGTTTTGTAAAATTATATCATGTGCAATTTTTTGTAAAATTACACAATTTTTTCGTGATTTTAGCAATTTTTACCGACTTTTGACCCTTATAAAGTCAAATTTGACCCATTCTTTTTTGGAGAAAAATATTTTTATCATCGAAACAGTCCCTCATTTTGTCGTTCATCCGGACATCAGGTGAATTTAGTATCGATTTTTAGAAAATGGGAAAGTTTGAGGTGGCCAAAACCTCTACCCCCACACGCAGTCAGAAGCTCCCGACCTTGACCCTTGTCCCCAAATCCTAGAATCCGACGGCTGGTCCATTTAGAAAAATGTTGGAAACGAATTTGAATTCTCCAGAGTCCAAAGCAGGCGCATATTAAGCCACTTTTTGAAACAACTTTCTTTGAAACAGCGAGAAAAAAGATTTTTGCACATTTCTGAAGCAATTACCCGGAATTCTACGTGAATACTGATACGAAATCCGTTTTCCGAATTGAAATATATCACGCTCCGTTCTCAAATGAGAAGTAAACAAAATTCGGCCCCGATTGTGCGGCCATCTCTTATCGAAGATTCTCACCAGAACGTCGTGACGTTTACCCTCAACACTCATTTTTGACTGGTCACCTTAATACTTTGTCCAGTCACCTTAATACTTTGACCTTAATACCTTAATCCCTTGACCCTAATACGTAATACCCTGATACCTTAATTCCTTGATACCTTAATACGTAATACCTTAATACCTATATGTAATACATTGATACCTTAATATTTTAATACGTAGTACCTTAATACCTCAAGACCTTAATACCTTGACATTCATACTGTAAGACCTTAATACCATACCTTAATACTTATACGTAATTCCTTGATACCTTAATACGTAATACCTCAATAACTTAAGACCTTAATACCTCAAGACCTTAATAGCTTGACCTTAATACCTCAAGACCTTAATACCATGACCTTAAAACCTTAATAGCTTGACCTTAATACCTCACCTTAATACCTATACGTAATACCTTGATACCTTAAACGTAATACCTCAATAACTTAAGACCTTAATACCTCAGGACCTTAATAGCTTGACCTTAATACCTTGATACCTCAAGACCTTAATACCTCAAGACCTTAATACCTCAAGACCTTAATACCATGACCTTAATACCTTGACGTTATGACCTTGACACCTTAATACCATGACTGGTCACCTTAATACTTTGACCGGTCACCTTAATACCCTAATACCTCATTTTTGAACGGTCACCTTAATACCTCATTTTTGAACGGTCGTCTTAATACTCATTTTCAAAGAAACCGGTCACCTTTGAAAATTCGCTGTTATGGTCATGCCGCATGACGCGAACCTGTCCAGTGATGTTACAAGAAAGCCGAGGAGAGCTGGAGCTCGCGAGGTTGTGCGCATCGCGATGACCTAACTTGTGCTCATCCTCAAGGAACATCTCCGTCTCCCAGGGAGCCTCCCACCCGTCATCCTCAAGGGAGGAGGAACAATGAATACGCGGGCGCCACCTCCCGCATTAGTCACCTCAAACCCCCCCATAATTCACCTGGAAAACCCTTGAGGACGGCGCTCGCCCCCTCCGGCTTGTCTCGAGAGAAACTCAGTTTTAAACGATACACCCGTCCTCTGCGACGACACCTTCCCCGTCTTTTCACCCCCCCCCCCCCCCCCCCACACTCACGTCCCTGAAACCCGTAAAGTTGTAGCGAAAACCCGTAAAGTTTTCCCCACCCCAACTCGGGCGCTTTCCTTTGGCCTACACAAGGCTGAATTACTCCGGTGTCATCAGCGCCTCCTTTAACGGGGGCCGCCTCGCTATTCATCGAAGACGTCCTATTAATCAACCTTAAATCTGCTTAATTCGCCCGAGTTATCTTACCAGGCCGTCTAAGGGGGTCTTTGCCCCATAAACTTCGTAAGAAAATAGTCGACATCCGTCTAAGTCGTTGGAGACCCTCGACCCGCGTAAGAGTTTAACCAGTGGGCTTGGATCGATATTTCTTCCAAGAGACCTCACATGGATTAATTCAAATGATTCCTAACATTTACAACGCAAAGTTCCAGTTTTGCAGCATAACCATAAGAGCGAAATAGTCAACTCCCATTTCGTTGAACGTTTTGTGATTTTTAGCTATTTGGTTTATTATTTTCAAAAATGTTGGACTCGAGCGTGAAGAAAAAGCGCTGCAAACTCCTTGTCACATGGTTTTATTATTATATTGGACACACCTACAGAAATATTGGCTTTTCATTTATTGTTAATTTCATGGGCAATCATTGAAATAGCATTTCTGTTGGTTTCCACAAATTTTGGCGTCTCAAACACAAATTACGTACGCTCCTTTTTTTTAAACTATCATTGATCATTGGCAGTGCCATTTAATCGTCTTGATCGACGTGTTGACACTTTTCTAGTGTTACTATACAAATTGATGGTGATCTCAGTCGATTTCCCAGGTTTTTCACTCATAAAAAATCAACTCTGGGAGCTGAACATTAGCTAGAACTCAATTTTCCACTCTTAGGTCAAAATCGACTTCATATTCGGTTTTCTCGTCCCCAAAAACATGGAAAACGATAGGTACCTCAAAAGCTCATGTTACTAAAACACAAAAAGTACCTATTTTTTACCCGTTTTTCACCCATAACACCATTGGGTAGGTATATTCCGATCGGGCTGCACAGTTTCGGGACACAACTGGGGCCCAAATGGAGCATGTGTGCGAAAAAACGATTTTTTTAGACCTATGAAACACGGACATTACATTTTTGGAATCTACGCACCTTGAAACGGAAAAGAAAAAATTTTGAATGGGTGTCATAAAAAATTTTTTGCTGAGCGATTATACAGGTGTATTATTCACAGAATAATAAACCAAAACGTTGCAAAGTCCTTGTCACATGGGTTTATTATTCTATTGGACTTACCTGGAGAAATATTGGCTATTCATTTATTGTTTCTTTCATGTGCAATAATTGAAATAGCTATTGCTGATGTTTCCACCAATTTAGGCCCCCAAAAACACGAATTAGGCTCGGCTTTTTTAAACAGATTATCTTTGATTATTGATAGTACCATTTAATTGTATTGATTCACCTGTTGATACTACTCGTAGTGTTATTATACAAATTGATGGTGATTTCAGACGATTTTCCAGGTTTTTGACAAATAAATAAAAAACTATTTTTTGAAGCTGAACCTTCGTTACAACCTCAATTCTTCACTCTTCGGACCAAAGCGACTTCATATTCGGTCTTCTCGCCATAAAAAACATGGAAAACGATACCTCACAAGTTCAGGCTCACTAAAACCTCAAAAATCCCTCTAAAACCCGTACTTTTACACCCTTTTTTTCTCCCATAATACCCCTGGGTGTATGCCGATCGGGCTGCCGAGCTTCGGAGCACGACTGGACACAAATGTGTTCCGAAAGGGGACCCAAACTGTGTGCGGAAGAACAGCGACTTTAGACCAAAATTCAACGTAAATGTAAGGCTGAAACTTCGTTATAACCTCGATTTTCCATTCTTTCGTCAAAATCGACTTCATATTTGGTTTTCTTGTCCCCAAAAACATGGAAAACAATATCTCAAAAGCTCATGTTACTAAAACACAAAAATTACCTATTTTTATACAAATTCTCACTCATAACTCCCCTGGGTAAATTCCGATCTGGCTACACAGTTTCGGGACACAACTAGGGCCCAAATGGAGCCTGTGTGCGAAATAACGAAATAATTTTTTAGACCGAAAATGAAGCCTTTAAACGTGATACGGCGGACGGACATTGCATTTTGGTTTATTATTCTGTGAATAATACACCTATGTATTCGCTCAGCAAAAAAAATTTATTGAAACGTAAAAGAAAAAATTTTGAGGGGGTTTTATAAACATTTTTTGCTGGGCGAATACATAGGTGTATTATTCACAGAATAATAAACCAAAACGTAACAAAAGAAAAGAAATAAGCTACTCCATAATGGGAAAAAAACAAAAGAAAAGATAAGAAAAGTCCCTCAAAGGAAATCAGATTGGGAACGAGCTGGACGTGTAGTTTTATGAGTAAATCTTAAACACACGGTTTCTTATATGGAATAAGTATTTTGGTATCTGACGTACAACAAGGTACTTAGCACCAACCTGATACTGGCTGTTGAGCTGCCGCTAAATCTGATAAGTACAAATTGCCCAAAACGTCGCCACGACAAATTTCATGTGACACTTTTCCCGTCGGAGTTTTTATCAGTGAATCGTTCATATTAATAAAGCGCGTAACAGCGCTCGAACCGACCGCCCTTCACCTGAAACTTCGTCGTCGCGAACGATTAAACCGCTCGAGCGAGGTTCTTTGTTCTGGGGCGACTCTACTCGGGCTTATATTAATATGTGTCTCATTTCCCATTCAGAGCCCCCCAACCAACCAACCAACCAATGAAACGGTTGCTATTCATGGATTAACCCCTCAATTCGCCCCCTCGCCAGCCCGTTACGATAAATATTCAAGGTTTGAAAATTATGCGGGATTCCGCCAGGTGGGGATCGTCAACTTTGATTTCTCGGGGTTTCCGAGGGTGAAATTGACGAATGAACACGATTCTGTACAATGCAATCAGATTAATACAAATCAGGTATAATCTCTGCCTTGCACGGAACCAGGGCCGGTTTTACACATTTTTCTAGTGTAAGCGAACAACATTCCGGCGCCCCCCCCCCCCCCAACTTATTTGGTAGTAAGGATTATCTCTGGATACGTTTAAAAATACGAGTAAATACAAATGCTTAAGAATGTCCGAAACGTGCGAAATATGAATAAACATAGAGGCTTAATTATGAGCATGTATTAAACATACTCGCCCTAATTTATTGAATGTAACATTTAATAAAAACTAATTACATATATAAAAATACAAAGTTAATTAAGTGTGAACAAATAAATAAATACAACAGTCAGTTTTAAAGAAATTAAACATTTTATTTACTCGTAAAATAAAGACAAACTTAAAACGTTTACACTCAACACTGGAAAGAGATTTTCGAATGAATGCGAGTTGAGCGAAAAAAATGTACTGTAAACAATGCGAGTTGAGCGAAGCGATAATGATGTTATAGTTATCTCGAGAGTTATCTTATTTGTACAATGGGAATTTATTAAAAATAAATTGGATGTACGTATATTTAGTTTTTAATTAATAATAATATGTTGTTAATTTTAATTTATTAAAAAAGTGGTTAAAGTTTTCAATTATTTTTTGATAATAGTTAATTTTCAAAAAAAAATTTCTAATCAACGTTTGAGTCTTAACCGCTTTAAACAGGGTCTAGATAACTTGAATAAAAAGATAATTTTTATACTTAGATAATCGCTCAACTCGTATTTTTTACGGTACATTTTTTTCGCTCAACTCGCATTGTTTACGGTACCATTAGCCACGCCCCTTCGCTCAACTAATAGTCGCCCTGTCCAAGTAGGCCCCCTTTTGCTTGGCGCCCTACGCGACCGCGTACTTTGCTTAGGGTAAGTGTACCAAATGCCGCCTAGGTTCCTAATGCCGCCTACTCGGGATCCGAAGAGCCTAACAGCGCTATATGTGAGTTTGAGGCGGTAACATTAAGTTCACAGATAGCCCATGTAGGGGCGCTGGCGTTGAAGGTTGTACTGTTGCCCAGAAAGATGTGAAACACATTATTGTTTCCATGACATTGCCGATCGAACTTTCGTCTGTGAGTTTTTCGACTGAAACACCTGGTAAGTTTTGTTTTTAATTTTTTTCTCTTGAACCACGTTGAAGCTTGTGGAATGCAGGTTCAACAGGTGTAATAAATTTTGAGAATAACCCTACCTAGCAAGTTTTCATCATGTGATGTATGTGGAGTGGTCATTGTTCCTAATTCCGCCTACCAAGCTGATCCTAATTTCGCCTACTAGGCGGAAATAGGAACATGCTGGAAGTCGTTTCTTACCACTTTTATTTCAACTTACAGATGTCTAAGAAGCAGAATCGAGCTTCTTATGGAGCTGACGATTTGAAGAAGGCGGTAGAGGCGGTACGGAATAAAGAAATGGGGACGCTTCGAGCATCAAAACACTTCAAAGTTCCCAGGACTACGATCAGGGACAACCTCAAACTCCAGGTTGCAGGTGAGTTTTCCCAAAGACCAGTGGGCAGGAAACCAGTTCTCACTCCATGTTTAGAGAGAGAATTGGTTGAGTACTGTTTGGAGATGGAAAAAAATTACTTCGGCCTCAGTCGGAACGACATCAAGAGGATGGCGTTTCAGCTTGCAATAAGGAACGGCTTGCCACACCCATTCTCATCAACCAAGATGTCAGCTGGGCGTAAATGGTTGGCACTATTTATCAAGCGTCACTCAATCTTGTCAATTCGAACCCCGCAGTCTCTGTCCAGGGCCCGCATTCTTGGTTTCAAGAAGGAGAGTGTAACGAATTACTTCAACCTCTTGAAGGCGGAACTCGAGAAGATCAAGTTCAACCCTGCCAGGATTTTCAACGTTGACGAGACTGGGGTTACATGCGTTCAAAGTAAAAATGTCCAGATAATCTCAATGAAGGGGAAAAGAGCTGTGCAAAAGCTATCATCTGCAGAAAGAGGGAAGACCAACACGGTTGTGACGTGCATGTCAGCAGCTGGTCAGTACATACCCCCCATGATCGTTTTCCCGCGTAAACGTCAACACCTGGAACTCATGAAGGGGGCCCCTCCAGGTTCCATTGCTGGTTTCCATACTTCAGGATGGATCCAGTGTGATCTTTTCTGCAGGTGGATGGTCCACTTCTGCAACCATGTCAAGCCAACTGAGGAAGATCCAGTTCTTTTGATCTTGGATGGCCATTATTCTCATACAAGGAACCTAGAGATCATTGACTTTGCCCGCAAGAATTTTATTTCCATCCTCTGTCTGCCTCCCCACAGCACGCATAGAATGCAACCATTGGATGTGGCATTCATGAAACCGTTCAAGGCATTCTACGGCCAAGAAATTGAACGATGGACCACTTCCCATGATGGTAGAATCGTCACCCAGAATGAAATAGCTGAATTGATGGGGAAGGCTTACATGAGAGCAGCTACCATTTCCAACGCTGCAAGTGGGTTCCGTGCCACAGGGATTTACCCGTTCAATGATGGAATTTTTACAGAAGAAGATTTTCTTATTGAGGCCAACCTTTTCAATGAAGCCAATTCTCTCGTCCTCCCTGACAACCAAACACCTAGATCTTCCACGACCAACGCCGCTTCTGCCCTGTGCACCTCGGAAGCATCATGTTTGGGATCAAGCGTGTCACCGAGAGATGTTCGTCCTGTCCCGAAGGTTTCACCCCAAAATACAAGGAAGAGGAAGGGGGGTGAATGTGTAGTCGTCACCAGCTCACCATACAAAAAAAAGTTGACCGATTTCTACGATGCGAAATCCCAAAAGGCTTCAACAAGTGGTCAGCAGAAACTTTCAAAAAAAGGAGGTTCCAAAAAGAAGAAAAATACAAAGAAGAAGCCACGAAAACGCCCGTCATCCTCCTCCAGTGAAGATGATTCAGCCGAAGACGTCCCCGTCGTTGACACGGACGACGACATGGACATCGATGTTGAAGATTCCGAAGATGACGACAACGACGTGCAGTGTTCGTTTTGCGGCAAACGATTCTCTGACGACAAAGGAGGAGAACAGTGGTTGCAATGTGTGCAATGTTTTTCTTGGAACCACAGGTTCTGCGACGCTGCTTCCGGGGAATCAAAAAAATATTACAAGTGTACCTTTTGCTTATAACGTGTGCAGGTCGTTATTTTAATTAAAAATTATATTCAATTTCGTTCCAAATGAGTTTTACCTACTTCTTTATATCCCTAATCTGTCGTTTGTTCCTAATTCCGCCTACCAGGCGGTTTTAGGAACACCTGGTGGGCGGAATTGGGAACACGTTTTTGGAAATCACGATTTTGGGTTTTTTCACTCTTTCTAGAATAATTTCTAGCAGGATTTTTCTACAGCAATTTGGGCTTCGGGAGTCAAAGACAGGACCCCGCTGGTAATATTCAGCATCTTCCCGGACCGATTTACCTGTAAACAGAGCTGCTATGAGGAAAAACAGTTAGGGTAGGCGGAATTTGGTACACCTACCCTACCCTTTAAACCGACCCTGCACGGAACTGTAGGCTGAATTAGCTAACTTGTTACCTAAACTGTTGAATTTATAGAGGAACGATCAAGAAGAGCTGGGAACAGGGTGTGATTTGCGAAACCAAACACAATCTGAAATGAAAATGAGTTTTACGGTGTCTGAGATTATGGTATGTGAAGCGTTGTCATCAGATGGGCGTAGGAAGGAATTTGTATGAGGCTCTGGTCAAATATTCGCGTGGTGAGGCTCACTGAAATGCTCTTGCGTTTGGCCTTTTGGTTACTATTCACATTACAATAAGTTTCCGACTGAATTCGTAATAAAACTTAAATCAGAACAAAAATATTCACTAAGATGAATATTCTGCTTAAAAGTGTGGAGGGAAAGCGCAGTCGGCTGCAATTAAGTTTTCAAGTACATAATCACAAAATTTGGACACCCAGTCGTTACCTGGTTGCAACTCCGGTGCGCCACATGGTTGGATGGACTTGGTTGGTCTTCACCAGGTCAACTCAATGGGCGAAACTAGTAATGACCAAAGTCATCCGTTAAAAAACGTTCTGACTAGTCGATTCCTATCAAGTTTCATCGTCAGTCAAAACCCAGTTTTGGTCATCATTATGTTCAAACCTTAAACCTGAACGTATTCTAATTCAAAACCGTTGTATGTTCGTCGTACATTTATCTCTCGATAAATATACAACCACACACCGATGTCTTCGGTATAGAAGAAATGGCACTTTTGCTAATCCAAGTGTCATAGTGGAGGAAACTACTCAAACAAGTAAATTACGTTGGTCAGCATCATTATCCTCTGCTTCTCTGTATTTTGACGGAAACAAATAAGCTAGGTATTTCGACATCATTTTGTTCACCTCACTGCTCTTCTGGCTTATGCATGAACGGGAGCAGTCGCAACGAGAACTGACCGGTCGAAATTGGTTCATTACTAGTTTTGCTTGGTCGAAATTGGTTCATTACTGGCTCTGCTTACCCAATTCGGGTTTTGAACGATGTCGGGTTTGGCCTTCAACATTATATACACGAAAACAGAGGTGTACAGCACGTAGGGGGCACCTACCGGTTCAATAACCCGAAAATTGACAAGGGACGTGACGCGTGGAGGCAGTTAACGTTGAACGATGCTTCAATAAGTTAGCAGGTAATAGGCGATCAATCATAAGGGGGAGGGGATTGACGACTGGACACCTTTGGAAATGATCGAATGATAAATAACAACTTCTCAGCGTGGCTGTCGTTAGACCGAAAAAACATCAGCAGATATGGATTTCTTCTATAGGATGCGAATCTGTAGACCCGTAGTAATAACAATCCACGGATTACAATAGCCGATTCTAAACTATACCGGAAATGACATATTGAACCCATATCTAACTTGTTCTCAGTCGATGTTTCTGTATTTTTTACACATGGTGGGTCATACAAATATAAAGGAAATTCCAGGAATTTCCAAAGCGGGTGATATGGCAATTTCCGACAATAATTATTAGTCACCTAAATTGGATCAACTTCTTGGGGAAAAGTTTGTTTGACTATTGAAATAGGTACAAAAAGTATGCCTCGAGTCATCTTTCTACACCACTTTATCTAAACATTTTTATCTGTAAATTCTATAAATCGTTTACACATTTTCAGAGGTCCATTTTTTCCAATTTTCCATTCAGTCAGCTCAAAACTCTACCAACGTTAAATATTACAAAAATTCCCATATTCGAACTCATACTTTCGCTTGCCATTAGGTACGAACATTTTGGCAACGTTAGAAATTTTCCATGTCTTAAGCACATACTTACAAACGTCACTCAAACGTCAAAAGTCACTATATGACGTATTTCGATCCCGTGGAATATTGAGTGATGGGGTACGGAGGCTGGGTATCTTGTTGATTTCGTGAATACTTGGATTTTAATGGAACTAGGCAATGATGGCAATATTTAGGGCTACCTGCCCATTTCAAGCCGCCCGGAGGCTTACTCACCAGCTTCTTTGCAAATGGAAACGTATTTTAACAATTTTCAATTCAATTCAATTCATTTTATTGACAAAAAAGAAGAACACATACCTAGTAGAAGGACAAAACGTTACTGTCAATATATTGCGATAAGTATCACATTTTATCGCACTAAACATAGGTACTACAAGAGAGCACAATGTATTTTTCATTTCGGTTTCATTCGGGTAGTCATCGAAAGTTTCTCTCACCTAAAGTCCCAAAGAAAATTCGACGGAAAAGATTGCGGAAGGGGTGAAAAATTAAAAAAAAAAAATTATATATATAAAAGGATCCCCTTTTGTCCATTTAGAAGAAACTCTGGCCAATGCCATCACTGCTTTGCTCGGTTTTTCTGTTGATCCTTTGATATTTTTTTCTTTTGCAGCCCTCTCTTTTCTCAAGATTTTTCAATAGACCTCCTCTTTCACCTTCCCGTCCCACTCCTTCACCATTCATCCACTACCGTCTTATGTATACATTTACTTCGTTCCACCTTTAGTCGAGCCCCGCGGCTCCACAAGGCCTCCCTGCTGATAACGATATTGGAAGACGGGATGTCTGCACCGAGGAGGCCAGTAAGTGCTCTATAGACCCGTACCGACAATTTTGAAAGATGCACATTCATGTTGCAATACAGAGCCGCGCCCACACTAAATACGCATTTACGGCAAACATGCCCGGTGAGCGAATTTCTTCAAAATTCCCTCATTTTCCCGGCTTGTCGGAATTGTTCGCCACATTAGAGAACTTACTCGAACAACAAACTGATAATATCCTCATTGTGATCGCAATTTTGAAAATTTTTGTGATCTTCTGTTCCTCGATGACTGCCCTATCATTTACACACCAGATCCCAATGTCAGAGAAACACAGACGAAATCCAGATCACATGAAATTCGTGAGGAGGCGCCCAGCAGTCACACACGTTGGGTACTTCACAGCAGGCCCCAACACGACGTAAATCTTTGGAATCCACAATTGGAGTATCCGCGGAGATCTATAGGGGATCAGGAAGAGTGATGACTCCTGGTCCAAAATGTTTATTTTAACGTACAAACGTATGTCATGGATACCGGTTTTAGGCTGTTCCAGTTCCAGAGTCCAGAGTTGCAGTTCACAACGTAGTTCCAACACGACCACATGGTCAATTTTTGGAATCCATTGCTGGAGCCATACAACCGAACAAAGAACCGCGTTATCAAAAAATTTACTAAAAGTCTCATCAAAACCGCAAAGCTTTTCCCTTCGGTTGTGAAGAACTCACCTCCAACCGGGGACAGAATGTAATTCTACCTTTATTTTTTTCATAACTGCACTTTATTACGCTAATTTGTCGCCATTACCGAAGAAACATGAACACATTATTGCATTTATTTTGTAAAATACGAAAACTACGACTGAGTTCCATATATACCACATTAATCAGTTTTTTCAGATTTCCCAGATGTGAGTGAAAGGAAATACGACACGTTCAAGGAGCTCGATTCGTCATACGAATTGCAGCTATTGAACTCCAGATGTCGGATATCAGCGAGGGAGGCTTGTTATTGGTTGATCGGATTCGGTAACAAAACTACTCGTTTGACGGTTAGCATTCAGCGCTCTCATTGGACAACTGTTCATGCAGCCCATCCGATTTGAAATACAGGAACAGCATCAGTATAATGAGCGCACGATCTTGATCCCAACAAGTACAATCAACCGCAACGCGGAAGTAGCTCATCCGAGTGCCATGTTCATCCAAATTGTTTATTTATGGTATTTACGATAAATCAATACCGTCAGAATACCGTTCCATATCGACCTTCACTGAATATTTAAGGATGATGTGATCCAAACGCTGTTTGGAGTAAATTCGGCGCTGCCCTCTAACGGCACCTTTTGACCCGGTACATCGATTTTTATGTTGGTTCTAAACTTGAGTTACTTCGAGACTCTGCCAACGTTGGAAGTGCGAACGTACATCGTGAGCGTGGCGATAAGAAAACGAGAAAAATCCACGGCTCAACGTTACAAAATAAGCATTATACTTAGTGACTTCAAACAAAAGATGCAGACAGCAGAATATATCATGAAAATATAATATAAATCAATCAAATACCGAAAATATATACCAAAAGATAACAATGTTCTCGTAACAACCACTTTTCGCGCAAATATCCATTCTTTTCGAGCACAACAAAAACGTTTAGAAAATCGCATGCCAATGTCTTGTAGACAAAGATTATAGTATTGATTTTCTTAAAATTTCGACCCAAACTAAATCCCAATCAAATTATTTGGAGATTTACTCGTATCTTTGACATACAAAAATTCGAAGCGTTTAGGTGTTTTAAATTATTTTATTCAACCCACCCAAAACTTGGCTTTACTCATAAAAACTGAGCATTAAGTTGGTAATCATTTTTGTAGGCATCCTCACAAAAACCAACGATTTTGCGGCAGCAGAAAGCGAACTTTTAATGTCAAGCAAGTGATTTAAAAATGTCATGAACGTACGTAGTTTTACGTTTTATGGATCTATAAACATAAATCGTTCACCTCTCTATCTTTCCAATGGCTGATACGTCTCTTCAAGGGAACTGTACGCCATATATTTGACCAGTGGGACCTTATCTGCTATCTTCCCGTATGGCCACCAACATCCTATCTATATCTCCTTTTCCGTTATTTACCCCCATCCCTTACATCACACCCCTGCAGTTGTTATCCCTTCTCCTCTAGCAATATATAAACGCCGCTATTGCGTTTAGCCTCAAGAGACCACACAGCTGTAAATCCTACACGATCGTTTTCAGTTAGTTTTCACTCCACCTATTCTCGATTTTATACGTTTTCATCACAACCGCCGTGTTGAAGAACAACCTTTACCGTTGTGATCGATTTGTCATTTTAATGGTGCTTGAAGGGCGCTAATGATACCTAACACTACGATAGGAATTTTTCAAATAAATGAATTAAGTCTGGCTCCATTATTGGTTTATTATTTTCAATAATACACCTTTGGAATCGACCACAAAAGAAAAAAAGTTTAACCCCCTTCAAAATTTGATGGGACGCCGTCTGCGGCTTTATCCTTAGTAACCCATGAACCAGAACTCACGAAATTTGGTATATGGGTCCCTTTTGGGCTCTAGTTGGTCCTCGAAGTTCGGCGTTACTGTCCCTCCACTCTTTAAAAAATAGGGGTTGAAATATCCAGAGTATCCCTATCTCGGAAAATTGTATTTTGAGGTGTGGGTTTTCTCGCATTTTTAATAGTTTGATTTTTTTCTGAATGTTTGAGACCATCCGGAGCATTCTACGATAATGCCATAAAATTTGCTATACATTTTGCCGTAAACAGCAGGGTGAATGCAGGCATCAAACTGTGTTGAAAGCGCACATCACTGGTCTCTCGGCTAGTTGGGGTCTATAGCACAGCGGTTTACATGACAGACTGATATGACAAAGTTCCGGAGATCGAAACCCTACCGAGACTGAATATTTTTTCACTCCAACAATAATTTCCCTGCAGAACTTCATTCTTTGTGTTTCTTTTTGCCATTTTAGCTACCTACTGGTTTTCATCGACAGAATTATTTTAGCAACATTCAACACGTGATTTAGGTAGGTGGTACCTAGCAACGAAAACGGGGTTAGGTACTAACCTACGGAGGGTCTGCGATCTACATAATATGTACAGAATAGTACATATATCATATAGAAGGGTTATCTATACAGAGAGCTGTGATCTGTAAAAGAAGGAAGTTCTACACAAAACAATAAACCGTTGTGCAGGGATTTGCAGCGGCTTTTGGTGCCTACTCTCCCGGTTCCTCTGGCTGGTAACCCTGTGAAGGGCCTATGTTGTTATGCTATGTACTGCTGGTTATGTGGTTAACAACACGATAGCGAATCTCCACCGTAACAACCCACCAAGTTTGGCTTATTGGAGTGGGAAGAGCCAAGGCAGAAAACATCATTTGTAGCGCGTACACGCAATGATTAAATGAAGTTTGTGTAACGTTTTAATTTGCGCAATTTTCAAGTAGGAATAAATTATGTTCATACAGAAGTACCTGACAGTGGATTGTAGATATGGCGTACCAGTGAATAAATTGACGATGCTCTTGCAGGGCGCTGAGGACCATATGCCTATTGCCCAGGGATAAAGAGTTATTTTTGTTTATTAACGTGTGCCAAGTTATGTGTGCCACTTCAAATAAGTACACTATCATCAGAAAAGGGGTTCAGTTACGGTCTGCGTACATCATACAACACATCAGCGAGTCGTCGAATATTCATAGCCTTTCGTATCTCAAATAGGAAATCCTCATCCATCAATCACCGTTACCCGTTGGGAACCGCTCCCAACATTCCCACATTTCATCTCGCCATCAGCGATTCAATAGATGTAAATTGCCTCTGTGCATCTGCATATAATATCGGAGCGGGATGCGGAATGTCCATAAATCGTTTGGTCATCAGGAGCCTGCAAAAACATCTTCGCACCGATATATCAATCTGTGGAATCGTTTAGGGTAAACAACGCGGGCAACGGCAGAGCGATACCATCGCGTTTGAGTCCTGTCATTGCAAATAGCTTCCCGGATTTGTTTGTGGAATGGTTCAATCCCAATATATCACGGTTCTCGTCAGGAGCGGTTCGTATAATAACACGTTGATAGTCAGTCGGTTGTTTCCTCACCAACTGTTACCTGTGGGCTGTGGCAGTAGATTACCACAGTTCGTAACTAGATTTCTTTCAAATGACCGATTCGCCCGCCCATTTGCAGAGGTTTCCCTGACTAGTGTTTATTATTTTGATTTATTTATCAACACACTATTCGGTTTACTATTTATCAGTACATTTTGGTTTATTATGTTCGATAAAGAACCTGTGGAATCTAGCGTGGAAAAACAAGTTTAACCGGGGGGGAGGGTATTTAAAACATGTTTGATGGTTTCTATGGAAATACGGAAATGTCTGCCCGTCTGTCGTACGCCGCACTTTGCACTTTCCTTAAATACGATGAACGAAAATGAAATTCGTGCGAATTCTAGCTGGTCCTCGAAGCTCGGTGTTACTGCTCGGTGGTGCTGTGTAGGGTGACATTTCCAGGGCGCTGTTTAACTCGATTTTTGTTTACGTTTTCAAATTGATCTCGATCTTGGGAATTTTTTGAGATAGCCAAGCCGTTCGTAAGGCCCTGAAGTTGCGAAAAAATCGTCAACGTGATCGTGAACGAACGGTACTCCAGCCCAGATATCACTGCTACGGAACACCTGATCATACTCACGCATGGCTGTATGATCAGGTGTTCCCTAGCAGTGATATCGATTTGGATCCGTGATATTATTTTGGATTTTGTTGATAGGTACTTTTTTCATTTGAACAAACGTTATGCTTCATGAAGAACAACAAATAATTACAGAGTTCTTGAATCCACCGCATTGTTATGAAAATGAAATTCCCGGGCGGGCTCCAGTACTCAATTTAGGGTTTTCCTGGGGGGAGCTCGAGAGTAGATACCGACCACTGAAAACAGTGACCTACGCACAAGGGGCAGCTAGCTATACAGTTAAATAATAAACCGTTGTGTAATGACTTTCTCTCTTCTATCCACAGTTGTGTACCCAAGAACCCTGAAATAAATGTCCGTAACTGTAGGATCTGATGGGAAATGTTGAGAGTCGGTGCGTTTTGGAACATCCGCCTGTAGGATTTTTCCGCGGATGAACAGAGATCGGACGGTTGTGTTGATACTGAGCAACTAAAAGTACCACCCTACATCGATTACTATCCAGAACTGTGAAATACCCAACGGAATTCAAAATCAATCATTCCCCTCCAAGTGTATGAGGCTTTATAAGTGGCTCCCCCTAAGGTGTTTTTTTCCTAAATATACTATTCATAAGTGTACACAGATTCACTGACGTGTTCAAAGATTCAACAACATAGTAAGACCCACTAGGGCGAACATCAGAAATATGAATACGCTGCCCCAAAAATTAATTTGTTACCCGACAGCTGCCTTGGCTGGCACCCTCGGATATTTTATACTCCCTCATTAGCAAGCAGAGAAACCCACTTCCCCAGCCATTTTAGGAAACAGTCGAGCACCTAGAGAACAACAAAGCAAATGTACAAGCCATCATCCAAAAATTTAAATTCTAAACATCTCACAGTGCGCTCAAAAAGGGCTCATAAGCGAGCGATAATTATATGTACCCTAAACGTGATTTGTATAATAATTAGGAAATAAATTAGAACATATACCTATACAGGTAAGTAAGTACCTATACCTATGTTAACAATGCAAGAAGAAAAAATAAGGGGAAGAAAACGGCCTTTACCTGTCGAAAACCTGAGGCCGTGGACTGAGGATTTATGATTTATGATTTACCAGTGCTGAAATTGTATCAACTTGTAAATGAATGCATAGGTAAGTGGAAAAAAAAAAAAAAAAACGCACAGAACGGCCTACAGACAGCCACTGTACTAGTGTCCATTTGTTCTTCGGTGTCTGAAATAAACTCCGTACTGTACTAAACGGTTTCTTACAAACGGATTAAGTATTAATTTATAAGCGTAACTTTGGTTCGGAGTCACCACAGTCGACTATGAGTACTCGGGTGGTTGGCCAAGGGTAGGAAGCCGTTTTTGGAAGGGTTTCTGGAGGCCTTCCGAGGACTTAAGTAGGTCCTTGAGTTGAGTAAGTCGGCGTAAGTCAGGCGTTAAGTACAAGCTTGATCCTCTCGGAAGAGGCGGGTACTCGGCTATTCAAACATTTCCCCCTTCCTTTGGGTATTCGCGTTGGTTTAGATGCAAAGTGCGGATAAGGGTTCGGATTAAATTATGTACTTCAACGATATCGAACGCTCCCAACCGAGCAGTGTATAGTAGGACACAGGATATTATTAACAACCAACATGAGATATACAACCAAAATTCTCATGGGATTGAACTGATGTTTGAATCAATAATTAATTGTACACCCACATAATATAAGATTCTTGGCCACTCCTATAGTCCGAATAGACCGGGTTGGGAATGTTTACTATACTAGGATGTGTATTATATGGAGTCCTGATGAAGGCAATGTGATCTGCCGAAACCGGAAGAGACGAAACGTTTTATAACAATAAGTTTTAGGGCCGGTTTCACCGATGTTTTTAATCAACTTTTACTTATTAAACCGAATACCTCAGGTGTTAACGATGTCGGGTTTCACCAACCCAAGTGACAAGGACTGCAGCGTTTTTTCCACATTGTTAATTCACAATAATTTGGGCAGCTAGAGGAACATATCTTTGAAGCTCTGCTTCCTGAATGGCTAACTGGCTATAATAAATATAAATAAGGAAGTTCAACCTCCCCTTAATAAAATCTCTGAGCGGAACTCCTAAAACATATTTCTCTTTTTTACGTTTTATACTCCATACACCTACCCCATCGAGTAATTCAAACTTTTTAACAACCTCCCCCCCCCCCCCCCCTCCCACTCGAAGAAACTTCGTTTCACCTGTCCCTCTGTAGAAGTAAGTCTTAATGGAGTTTCACTGTTCTCACTGCACTCTAGCTTCACCTTTTTAACGAGTGCTGGAATAAACAAAGAAAGAAACAAAGCTCGAGTCGACCACCGCTTGATTTCTACACAAACTAATTTTGACGACATTTGGAATTCAAGTGAATAAACACAGGTGGTACGTGGTAGATGGAACAGGAGCACGCAGAGTGCGGCAGGTCGAAGGTCGAGCATGGCTTCCAAGAGTGAGCATACCGTCGCTATCAAACCAGTTTGAGTTCATCGCTCTAATCGTATTGGCCAAGTTACTGCATGATTGGATTCAGATTTATGTTCGTCCACCTTCTGATCAAATCTGAACAAATTAAGCTTGGCAAGGTGTCGTGAGTCCCTCCCGGGAACACTCCACTAGTAAGCTCTCACCAATATTCTTATGCCAACGCGGTGATGAACCAATTTCTAAATTCATCACACAAGGTAAGGAATTCAACTAATATAGCGCGCTAATAACTAATATCACGATAGCATATATTATAAATGATGTAGGTAACGATTTCCATTGGACTGTATATGTGTATACTGTACTGGTTAATAGGTGGTAAGGTATGTACTTATATGTTGTTAAATGAATAAATTGTAAATCAATGTTCTGATGTATTATTATTAGTGTCGTGAGTCCCTCCCGGAACTCCAACACGCTACAGTTAAGTTCTCGCCAAAAACAACCTGTTAAAATAAGGCTCTGGGAATAAACAGTAAGAGTGGGGCAACGGACGCAGGACCCGGGACTCAACCTGAAACCCCACCACCAGGGTGGGGACTTCAGGGTCTATATAACCCCGGATCCTGCGCCATTTTCGCCATTCTACGTCTCCTCTAGCTGCTGGCTACTCTCTCTCTCTCCTCATACCTCCTCTCTTAAAACTCACTTCTCAAATGCTCTCCTAGTAAATTCACACACACACAGTAAATTCACACTCACCCATTTCATCAGAGTTAGGTGGAGGTCTCGCCCTTAACCAACCCTGATGAAACACACTACACGCTCGGTGGAGGTCCGCCCTTAACCGCACACACTTGCTACACCAATTTACCATTAAATTCACTCACACACATTTCATCAGGATCAGGTGGAGGTCTCGCCCTTAACCGATCCGGATGACACACACTACACGCTCGGTGGAGGTCCGCCCTTAACCGCACACACACTCACCTAAATTCAAACACACACATAAATTTAGTCAGGTATGGTGGAGGTCTCGCCCTTAACCAACCTGGCGAAATTTATCACACGCTCGGAGGAGGTCCGCCCTTAACTGCACACACACACACACACACACACACAACCAAATTACACGCACTTCATGCATTCAAATTCTCTAACTTAAATTCACTTTTTACCTTTTCAACACACGCTCGGTGGAGGTTCGCCCTTAACCGCAAACACACCAAAATCAACACACCACAATTTTAGCTCTAAATTCACTCCTATCCAACATCCAACTACCTCCACCTCTCATGGTGAATTTTACATCAACCTAAATTCACCATAATTAGTATGTATTATTTCTATTAAGTATGGTTCAAAAGATAAGTGTTGGATTGACGTACTAAATAATAGGTATCTAATTTTTTGAACTTGTAAATTAATATTGTTTTGTAGTCATGGTGACACCCCCCTGTAACGCACCGGAAGGGTGCCAAATACAGTAAACATTCAGTCATTCATACATCTTTTGGTCAACTTGTGCTGGCGCACCAATTTTGTCAAGCAAGTAATCGAAGGTAGCCCATACTCATTCGAAAATATTCAAAAAACGCTGCAAATCCCTGCACAGCGGTTTATTACGTATTTTGTACAGAATACCCTTCTGTTACACATCACAGCTCTCTGTATAGATAACCCGTATATATAATATTTACTAGTCTATACATATTATGTAGATCGCAGACCCTCCGTAGGTTAGTACCTAACCCCGTACTCGTTACTAGGTACCTACCTAAATCACGAGTTACTAAAATAATACAGCCGATGACAAACAGTAACTAAAACGGCAAAAAGAAACGCAAATAATGAAGTTCTAAACGAAAATTGTTGATGTGGAGTGAAATAGATGCCCCTTCTGCGTAGATCACTGTTTTCTGTGGTCAATATCTACCCTCGTGGTCAAGTATAATGAGCCGTTGTGTAGTAACTTGCCCATCAATAATTCTTCAACGGTTGGTCAAGTTGCAAAAGTACCGATCAACTAAATCCAGCCCCTTCTCAGTGGATGAACTGGTGTGTAATAATTTGCCGTTGTGTAATAATTTGCCGTTGTGTAATAATTTACCGTTGTGTAATAATTTACCGTTGTGTAATAATTTACCGTTATGTAATAATTTACCATTGTGTAAAATTTGCCGTTGTGTAATAATTGACCATTGTGTAATAATTTACCCATCAATAATACTTCAACGTTTGTTCAAGTTTCACAAGTACCTACCAACAAAATCCAATAGTCCATCACTTATCAAATGAAATAATATCGCAGAGCAACCAACTCGACTTCGTACAGCCATCCTTGATTATAATCAGGTGCTCCCTAGTGATGATATCCCGGCCGGATTTATACCGTTTGATTCACGATCGTGTTGACGAAGCTTTTTGGAGCACACGAACGGCTGGACGTAAAATACTCTGGGTGGTCTCAAAAAATGGTTTAGCTCAAGACAAATTTAATAACGTAAAAAAACCATACCCTTCAATCTAAAGTTTTCGAGATACGGCGTTCTGAAAATTTCAATCCCTATTTTGAACCCCTTAGAGATGACTGACAGTAACGTCGAGCTTCGAGGACCAACTAGACCCCGAACGGAACCCATAACCCGAATTTCATCAATTTTGTTTCATGGTAACTAAGAAAAGTGGCCCGTACGGCGTACGGCGGACAGACAGAAATATTTGTTTTGCATTTTCGGATTCTACACACCTTGAAACGTAAACCATCAAATTTTGAGGGGGGTTAGAATTTTTTTTATTTAATGCTCGATTCCAATGGTTCATTATTTAGAATAATGAACCAAAAATTAAAAAAAAATACCCGGTAAAAGTGTAATGATATTTTTGTGATGTAGATTAGTTCAATCCCTTTCTTCTCAAGTACAAACCTAGCTTCTACTAGTAAAGTATACAGGTATGGGAATATGCCGACTTTCTCTCTTCATGGGTTCAGAAAGGGTTTACGTTTCGGGGGCAGATAGGACTTGGGCTTGGGTTCTAGGAAGGGCATGTGCGAAATATGACTCCAGTCCGACAATTAGGGCGCGGTGGAGGGAAAAAATACCGTAACTGGCCACTAAGCGATGAGCGTAAGAAGACGTCAACTCGACATTTATTACAATAAAAATAATCGAAAACATTACAATACACCCGAATAACATAGCACGGAGCTTTAGCAGTGGTAGAATCTTGAATGAAGGTGGTACAAAACCAAATAACAACACACAACCATTGATCGAGTTGGTAGGTAGGAATGAAATTTTCCGTTTCATTTGACCTGACTTCTCATAGTATTTTCCAGTTCATCTTCGTACCATTTCCAAATAATCATGAAAATGTACAGTTTGGAACTGGTTGTGCCACCAAAGTCGGATCTCCTGACTTGGTATCTCCAGTTTCACCTCCACATCCCACCATTTGCTATAGTTTACACCTAGGAAAAAGTGCGAATCTCATCAGTTTGCAACAAGATAATAAATTAATACCTATTTAGTTTTGAAAAAATGCACCTACCCCCAATGTTGCTATGAGTAGTTTCACTAGGTAACTAATATGGTTCATAATTACCTATATGTTTAATGATGACTACCCGCGACTTTGTAGTTATTTAAAGAAATATTACTTACAATAAATCAAAATAACAAAGTTGCTCGTTACTTTTAGTAGTGTGTACAATCCGAGAATGAAGGTAGAATCAAGTTCGTGGCATTAACCGCATACACAACCACTGATCAACGCGGGCCAAAATCAGTGCACACACGTTATTCATCGGATTGCCCATACCACTTCGCGGTCAATCGGCGGATAATACCGAGGCGATTCGAGAAAAAACACAAAAACACAATAATCTAGTCCAGGAATTATTGTTTAAAGATTAATTTTGACGAAAAACTACCACAAACCTACCATCCGTCGCGGGTGATCGAGGGACTGACTAATAGAGAGGGCGGCAGGGTGGGGAAAGTGGTGGGGAGGGGAAAGTAGGCACTTAGGTACTTGTAACTTTAATTATTTTTCCCTTCATTTTACCCGACTTATTGTCTTTACCTATTTTTACCCTTTTCCAAAAAAATCCACGAAATGATTGAAGTTACCGATCTACGTGGCACTGGGTCTGCCCGCCAGAGCTTGAACTCTCCAGATTTAGGTTAATACTTGGAATTTTCCATCTATTTCATTGGAATTAGTCATTAATGCGATCTTGAATTTCCATAAACCACCAATAGTTGTATAGTTGGTGTTTTAATCGTTCCAAGTAACTAAATCATGTTGTGAACTGATGCCCTCGTGGCACAACCAGTGCCACATAGATTAGTAACTTGTATATTATTTCTTCGATTGTTTGAAGCAGTTAGGAAAAGAAAAACACAATGAAAATACAGGTAAATGTAAAAAAAATAAATAAATAAATAAATAAATAAAAATCGAGTGAATACCTACCTACCCCACCACGCCCAGCCACATCACCTTCCCCACGCTGCCACCCCTCAAGATTAGTCAGTCTGGCCCGATCACCCGCGACGGATGGTAGGTAAGTGGTAGTTTTTATTCCAAATTCATCATAGAAGAATAATTCCTGGACTAAATTTTACTGTGTTATTGTGAGTTTTCTCCTCGAATCGCCTCGGTATCCGCCGATTTAATCGGGAGAAGTGATATGGGCAATTCGAAAACCAACGTGGGTGCATTGTCGGCCCGCGCCGATGATGATAGTGTTCAGTGCTGCGATTTGGATTCCACCACCTTCATTCTCCGACCGTCCAATACTAAAGGTACCGTAAAATTTTGCTATTAAGGTTTATTGTAAGTAATATTTTCTTTATAATTTATAAAGTCGAGGATAGTAATCATGAATTTAGGTACCTATCTACCTACTTGGAAGTGTCGACCTATTTGATTGAACTTCGTGGTTAACACGATCTGGTATATACAAAAACTACTGATAAGGGACCTAGACGGTGTTTTCATCGTTCCAAGTACCTGTCTGCATCAGGAGAATCGTTGCTCTGGTGGCACACACCATGCCACGTAGACATACCTACCTACCTTACATACACATTTCGTTAATTGTTTGGAGCAGTTACGAACCGAAAAACACAATGAGAATTCAGGCAAATGAAAGGGGAAAATATTAATTAAATTCCTACCAAGGCCCACCCTGCTGATACTTTCTGGTAAGTCCCTAGATCGCCCGCTGCTGGTTGGTATGCGGTAGTTTTTCGTCAAAATTCATCTTTAAACATTAATTCCTGGACTAGATTATAAAATTTGGTGTGTTTTCTCCTGGAATCGCCTCAGTATTATCCGCCGAATAACCGCGAGCAGTGATATGGGCAATCCGATACCTCACGTGAGTGCAGGTTGGCCTGTATTATCAGTGATTGTGGTTTTTATTATTAGTGCTGCGATTTGGGTTCTAACACCTTCATTCCCGGATCCTCCGCTACTAAAGGTAAGTACAACTCTGTTATTTCCCTTTATTTTAAGTCGTATTTCCCTGTAACTATGAACAGGAGAGTAGTAAAATCACGAATTTAGGTATCTACTTGGGAGGTTCTACATATTTGATTGAACTTCGTGATTAACACGATCTGGAATTTCTAAAAACTACTGATAAGGGACCTAGACGGTGTTTTCATCGTTCCAAGTACCTGTCTGCATCAGAGAATCGTTGCTCTGGTGGCACACCCCATGCCACGTAGACATACCTACCTACCTTACCTACACATTTCTTTAATTGTTTTGAGCAGTTATGAACCGAAAAATACAATGAGAATTCAGGCAAATGAAAGGGAAAATATTAAGTAAAAACCTACCAAGGCCCACCCTGCTGATACTTTCTGGTAAGTCCCTAGATCGCCCGCTGCTGGTTGGTATGCGGTAGTTTTTCGTCAAAATTCATCTTTAAACATTAATTCCTTGACTAGATTATAAAGTTTTGTGTGTATTCTCCTGGAATCGCCTCAGTATTATCCGCCGAATAACCGCGAGAAGGGATATGGGCAATCCGATACCTCACGTGAGTGCAGGTTGGCCCGTATTGATCAGGGGTCCTATTTACTAAAATAGATAGTGGAAAGAGATTATCTATTTTGAAAATCTCCCGCGAGAGATAGTCTCCCCTGAGAGACAGTCTCTTCCGAATGTCTCCCGGGTTCGTCTATTTTACTGAATAGCTCCAGAGACCTTGAGAAAGAGATATGGATCCTAATACACAAAAATGCCATAGTATCCATGAAGTGCGAGAGATGTTTGTGCCCCCGGGAGTTCAATTCCTTAATAATGAACGCATTTCTTAGTAATACCTATTCAATGGGTACCTACCTACCTACCTCAATCCATACTTGGACGTTTTTACTCACGAATCGGATAAAAGTTTAAATGAAATTGAAAAAAGTCTCAATTATAAACAGAAATACTAGGTACCTCCCTAAACCGTTGTGTAATAATTTACCTGTATAGGTTCCACTTCTACGGAGATAGAATAATGAACCGTTGTGTAAAAATTTGCCCATCAATAATACTTCAACGGTTGTTCACGTTGCAAAAGTACCTATCCACAAAATCCAGCCCCTTCTTGGTAGATTAGCTGTTGTGTAATAATTTACCGTGGTGTAATAATTTACCGTTGTGTAATAAGTTAGGTACCGTTGTGTAATAATTTGTCGTTGTGTAATAATTTGCCATTATGTAATAATTTACCCATCAATAATACTTCAACGGTTGTTCAAGTTGCAAAAGTACCTATCAACAAAATCCAGCCCCTTTTCTGGGTAGGTGAGCCGTTGTGTAATAATTTGCCATTGTGTAATAATTTACCCATCAATAATACTTCATCGGTTGTTTAAGTTGCAAAAGTACCTATCAACAAAATCCAGCCGGATCGCACACCCTCCGTAGGTTAATACCTAACCCCGTACTCGTTACTAGGTACCTACCTAAATCACGAGGTAAATGTTGCTAAAATAATTCTGCCGATTTCAAACAGTAGGTACCTAACAAAAAGAAACGCACATCATTTTTCAAATGAATTAATATCACAGAACAACCAACTCGACTTCATAGGTACCCCACCAATAAAATCGGCGCGTCCCTGGTGTCGAGATTTCGTCTGTTGTGTACAATTTCATTCACACTGGAGTCGAAAATGCCTGTCGGTGCAAACTTCGGGGCCTTACTGTGAACGAACGGCTGGACGTACGGTGCTCTGGGTGGTCTTAAAAAACGCGTAAGTTCAAGAACTATTTAAAACCGTAAAAAGATTCACGTAAAAAAAAGGTATAGGCGTTTTGAAAATGTCAACCCCTATTTTGAACCCCTTAGAGATGACTGACAGTAACGTCGAGCGTTCGAGGACCAACTAGACCCCGAACGGAACCTATAACCCGAATTTCATCAATTTTTTTTCATGGTAACTAAGAAAAGTGGCCCGTACGGCGTACGGCGGACAGAAAGAAATATTTTTATTGCAGTTTTGGATTCTACATACCTTGAAACGTAAACCATCAAATTTTGAGGGGGGGTTAGAATTTTTTTTATTTAATGCTCGATTCCAATGGTTCATTATTGAAAATAATAAACCAAAATTTGGCGGAATTTTTTCTAGTAGCTCACGGAATAAATGGTGACATTCCCCGAGTAAATCTCGCGATTGATGATAACGAACAGGTACCATCTATTTTTTACCACGTGCAAGAAGGTACCACATCTTCAACGAAGAGCTTTCAGAGGAGAAATCATAAGGATCCCAACTCATTGGTGGCAAACTCCTCACTGTGGTCAGCAGTTTTCATAGTTGCTTGACACTCCACTATCCGACTTGGTTATCTCTTTGCACTCGTCTCGTTCTCATTGCTTTTCATTTTACGTTATTGTCGTCGCTCTGTTCTTCGCTCCACTCTGCAGGCACCCTTACCTGCGGGTCTGATGGCGTTGGGAGCCCTGCCATCCAAACAAGGCACAACAGTAAGGATGTCGTACTTTACCTGCTCATTTTTAGTATCAGGTTTCAATAACAACCACGCCATGTCAAATTAACTTATTGCAAGCTGTCGTGGTATCCTCCTAGAACCACTCCTCATACAATTAAGATCTCGATAATAAACACAGACGTGGGGACAGAAGACGTAGGAGAACCGAGGAACCTAGTGGGGATCCCCACCATCCTCCACCAGTATGGAGGTTGGAGGGAGATAGCCCTAAGGGCTATATAAACTCGCCTCCTTCGACTTCCCAACCATTCTACGCTTCCTCTAGTCGCTGACTACTCATTCTCCTCACTCCTCCTCTCACTCTCCTCATCTAAAAGATCCCGGGTGTGGCCTCCCAGCTATAACCAAACCGGGCACATACCCAAAAGATCCCGGGCATGGTGGTAGTCTCGCGCTATTACCAAACCGGACATAACCTATCCTCACACCTCCAGCTGTGAACGTACGTCACCTATGCATTCACTACACAAGCGTTTCTTTTGTCACTGCCAGATCCCATATTATGACTGAAGGAGACGTGTTGAAAATTAAGTCATTCGAGATCGTGGGATGGAAAAATCAACTCTATAACACATTAAAACGAGAGCATAGTCGAAACAGATCGGCGCATCATGTTTATCATGTGTGACAAAGAACCTCACGCTGTATAGTTTACTAGTATCTGTCTTCAGGCTATCACAAACTATATACTGTGTAAAATACACTGCCAAGGTGATGGCACAGGAGCTTCCTCGTCACAATCAGAGTGACCCATTATAAAATAGAACAGACTCGGAAGCAAAATAACATAACATTACATTACATTACATAACATTACATAACGTTAAATATACATATTACATAACATTACATTACATAACATAACATTTCATAACATTACATGAAATATACATATTATACATAACATGACTTCCATAATACATTACGTCCATTATACATAACTAGCCTGACCGCTCGCTTCGCTCGCTATCCGAGATTCGCTGTACGCAGTATCGTGGAACCAACAAACGACGGAAAAATCCCATACCCTACCGGGTATTTGTGCCCAATTTTATCAAAATCCGTCAAGCCATTCAGGAGTTGACCATGGTCGACCATATTTCCGCTATGGTCAGGGAATTAAAAATGCGCCTACGTTCAACTTGGGAGGCTACCGGATATTGGTGCCAAATTTGGTCGATATCCGTTGAGCAATTCGGGATTCGACCATGGAGGGGCCCATGGATGCGCTAAGGTCGACCGCGGGGGTAGTCCGAAGGGTCGATCGTAGATAGAATTTCACGTAGATTACGAATACGCGATAAAAAATAGGGGTTACCATTTCAATTAACGAAGTTGACCATGGTCGACCATAGTTCCGCTATGGTCAGGGAATTAAAAATGCGACGTTGCACAACTTGGGAGCCTACTGGATATTCGTGCCAAATTTGGTCGATATCCATCAAGCCATTCAGGAGTTGACCATGGTCGACCATAGTTCCGCTATGGTCAGGGAATTAAAAATGCGACGCTGCACAACTTGGGAGCCTACTGGATATTCGTGCCAAATTTGGTCGATATCCGTCAAGCCATTCAGGAGTTGACCATGGTCGACCATAGTTCCGCTATGGTCAGGGAATTGAAAATGCGACGTTGCACAACTTGGGAGCCTACTGGATATTCGTGCCAAATTTGGTCGATATCCGTCGAGCCGTTTGGCCGTGCATAGAAGGACAGACAGACAGACAGAGCGCATGCGCAGGGCGAACCGCTGGCTCTATCATGTTGAAATTTATATGGGACCTCAATGGGCCCTACCCGCTTAATCCCTGAGAATTACATTGAAATTGGGTGAAATCTTTGGTTACTACGGCTGTAACAAGGAAATTGAATCTATTTCACGCCAGCGCATGCGCAGAGCGCACCGAGGGTCCGATCATGCTGAAATTCATACTGGAACTCACTAGGCCTTGTCCAAACAACCCTTGAAAATTTGAGCGAAATTGAATCAAAATTGTGAAAGTTATGCGTGTTTGTTGAATTTAACGTTAGCGCATGCGCAGGGCGTACCGCTGGATCAATCATGTTGAAATTTGTATGGGACCTCAAGGGGCCTTATCCGCACCATCCCTCAAAATTTGAGCTGAATCAATTCAAAATCGTGGAAGTTATGGCTGTAACAAGGAAATGCGGACAGACTCACAGACTCACAGATTCACAGACTCACAGACTCACAGACTCACAGACTCACAGACCGACAGACACGGAACCAAATTTGTTCAGTAGGCTTTGAAACGCAAAATGCAAGTGGAAATTTTGATTTCTGAAGACAAAAATTTTTTGGCTCACGAAAGTGAACACAAGGCTTCCGCTGCTTCGCAGACTCGGAAGCAAAATCATATCGTCACAAGAACGAAAAAAGACTGTAACTGACGTGCGTTTTGATGCCACCCTCTTTCTATGTTTCAACGAGACTTGACGGTATGCACTAGTAGAAGTTTCCTATATCGAGGGTTTTGCACGGTAGTGCGGTAGGTAAACTTTTTTACAAAGTATAGGTACCTCAATCCTCAACTTCTATAATACAATCAATTTGTTACGCAATTCTAGATGATGTAAGTTTGAAACATTTCATGGAAAAGTTCGATTCAATTTACAAATTACGTAATATTACAGCACAGTTAATCAAATGCTCTAAGGAACTGTTCCGAGAGTATCAATATGATTTTGATGATCGATAAATCCATCAAGAAACCAATCATTTCAACTAACGTCGGAACACTGCTTTCCATCATCCAGGCAAATGCAAATCGGGGTCACGTTTCTCCGCCGCTCTCTTTCACGTAAGTAAAGATTGGATTACATCACGAGAAAATCCCTAGACACCTATTGAAACAACCGTTTTAAACTACGATGTAAACGACTTAAACTATTGGTTATTTCTTCGCTATTCATCTTAAAATTATCATCACAACCAGCCGAAAATAACCGAGGATGTGGGATTTACGAGGGTTTCATACAACAGCGCATGCCGCATGCATGAAAGTTATACAGTTTATGAATCCCATCGCTGTGGGACCAGCACCAGTGCGACCCAACCAGCTTGTTCCAGGGAATTTCATGAAATCGGATCCGGGTAGAACTGGCGAGAACAAGCAGTGTTCATTATTTACTGTAGGTATATAAACAACCCTTCGGTCTATGTCGATGTTCTGTATGCAATACCCTTGAGATGCCGTTAATTAAATGGAAGAATTGATGATGGCAGGATGTGTGTCCCACGTACAATTCATCAAAATCCGATGGTGAGAATCTACGCATACGACAAATTTTCTCTGAGGCAACTGTGCGTCATTTGCAAATGAAGACGGTTGTAGGGAACTGGCCCAATGATGTGTTCGTGAATTCCCAACTGTATTCTAAGCAATTCACGAACATCCACCTGCTCCCCATCACTGATGAATGAGCTGCCGGTTTACATGTTGATAATCAGTTCCCCGGCCTCGGCAGGCGTTCTTATCAGGGCCGTAGTTGTACCTGCAATGAGAATTAACAATATTTTATGGTTTCCGTTTGTTTTATTGTTTTCTTATACACCGATCGCATTGAAATGCTCAAGTGACCATCACGAGCCAACATCCTCTTTGAACGTTATACGTACGATTGTAACAATTTTTCATATATAACCGGAGTTAAAGGTATCGGAAATATCTATTTGCGCATGCGCTGATGGAAGTTACAGTGCGATTCTTTTGGTAGGTAAATCTATATAATTACCAACACTTTGTAATCCAACCCACATAATGGCTTTTTTTGTCGGACTGAACCCTATTTCCGAGGAATTAAACTTTTTCATCTTCAAACTAAACTTTTTCCGTGCAAAAATTGTTTGAATTACACTTGCTTAATTCGAAGTTACAAAGGTTTAATTCAAAATTAAAGAAGTTCAATTTGATGGAAAAAAGCCCCATCGAATGAGAAAAAGTTGTCTTTGGCTATTCGCAAAGCGAGCAGTTCGCCCTAATACAGTTTGTTTCTCTGATGCCGATAAAACTTCAGCTCGTTTGGATCGTTCTTTCGATATGAAACCGGTAGTTCACACTCTTTTCTCGTCAGGTCACGGAGAAAGGGGGGAGGGGGTCCTAGCCATTTTTAAGCATCAAATGTAATCGAGGTATTCAAATTTATTTGAGAGAAATAAGACTTTCCTCGTAGATGATCCGAGCCGACAGCAATACCCGTTGGGTCTCGTTATTTTCAATGCATTCTCGCTATGTCGAACCCAAATGCAAAAATCATCTAAATATTATTTCATACGGCACGGTATGAAGTATACCGTTGGATCTTAAGAATCCAACAATTAGTTTCACTATCTTCGTGAATGCTCAAGGACCACACGCACTTCCGAAAGGAAGCGATTTGAATTGAAATAACGTTTCTTCAATACTAACAATAATCTTAAATACTTCTTCCGACGTTTTTTTTTATTTTATTTTATTTTTTTTATATAGATAAAAGGCATCCTGCGAAGTCAACGTGGTAGCACAACAACTTAGCAAAAGCAGCCGGTATCGATGGGCATCCTTGAAATTTAGAATGCGGAGCGAATCTCTCTTCACACTGAGCAGATTTGTCTTTAAACTGAGCTCATGCTCAATTCATTCATGTTTTTGCAACAGTTTCGGAGTCAAGCACAAGTTTTGGGGCCAACGAAAAAAAACGAAATTTTGTCGGTCTGTTTCTGGTTTTGGTTTAAAAAAAAAACGTGAAAACTGCATCGTACAGAAAATATTACTCCTTTAAAAAAATTGAAGTGCGTTGAATGACTTCCTTGAACATTAAATTTCGTTCAGCGGTTTGTTCAGATTCGGCAGTGAAAATAGGCGACTTTTTCCAGTTAGATTGAAGTGCGATGTGCTCAATTTCAACGCTGCGAAGTCCTTGCCTCCTCGGTTTATTATTCTGCTGGACACACCTACAGAAATGCTGGATGTTCAATTATTGATTCTTCCATGTGCAATAACTGAAATAGCTATTTTTAATAGTTTCCAACATTTTTGACCCACGAAAACAAGAACTAGGCTCCTATTTGTGACAAATCATCTTTGACCATTGTAGTGCCATTTAATTATCTTGATTAGCCTGTTAATACTACTTCTAGTGTTATTATACAAATTTATGGTGATTTCAAATGTCCAAATGTTTGACTCAAAAAATGAATTTTGGGAGCTGAACCTTCGTTACAACCTCAATTCTTCATTCTTTCGTCAAAATCAACTCCATATTTGGTCTTCTCGCCCTAAAAAAACATGGAAAACGATACCTCACAAGCTCATGTTCACTAAAATCTCAAAAAAACCTTGAAAATCCCTATTTTTACACCGATTTTTCACGCATAACACCCCTGGGTGTATTCCAATCGGGCCGAGCTTCGGAGCACAACTTAGGACCCAAATGGAGACCCAAACCGAGTGCATAACAACGACGATTTTAGACCTAAATTTAACGTAAATTTAAGGCTGAAACTGTTAGAACCTCAATTTTTCGCTCGTTGGTCAAACAAAATCGTCTTCATATTCGGTCTTCTCGTCCTAAAAAACGGTTGTTCATTTAAATTTTGAAATTAAAATTTACATGAAGTATTTTAATAAAAATAAGGGTACTCAGAACGCAGAACTTGATGCACTACAACTTTAGTAATATGCCATATTTCATTTGGAATAACCGTTTTCGTTTATTATTTTCAATAATGAACCTTTGAAATCGAGCATGAAAAAAAAAAAGAAGTTTAACCCCCCCAAGCTTGATGGTATCCGTTTCAAGGTATGCAGAATCTGAAAATGGAATTTAAAAAATTCTGCCTGTCCGCCGTACTTTGCACTTTTCTTAGTTACTATGAACCAAAATTTATGAAATCTGGTTTGTAGGTCCCATTTGGGGTCTTGTTGGTCCGCGAAGCTCGGTTATTGTCAGTCACCTCTACGGGGTGAAAAATAGGGGTTGAAATCTCCAGGACATCGTTACCTCGAATTTGTTTACATTTTTAAATAGTTCTTGAACTTGGGAGACCACCCGGAGCATTGTACGTCCAGCCGTTCGGTCAGGGTAAGGCCCCGAAATTTGCACCGACAGGCTTCGTCAACAGGAGGGTGAATCAAATTGTGTACATTCAGCCCAGATATCATTGCTAGGGAGCACCTGATTATAATCACCGATGGCTGTATGAAGTAGAGTTGGTTGTTCTGTGATATTATCCCATTCGAAAAATTATGGCTCTTTTGGATTTTGTTGATAGGTATTTTTGCGACTTGAACAAACGTTGAAGTATTATAGGGTAAATTATTACACAACGGTTAATTATTACAGAACAGTACATTATTACACAACTGTTTATTATACTACCTACGCAGAAGGGGCATCTATACAGGTAAATTATCACACAACGGTTTATTATTTACCTGATACTTCATGAATAACTACAAATAATTAATGATTTAATTATTGAATCCCGCGTGTTTATATGAAACTTTAAGTCCCGGGCCGCCTCCAGTACTCCATTTAGGGCTTTCCTGGAGGGAGCTCGAGGGTACTGACCACAGAAAACAGTGATCAACGCAGAAGGGGCATCTATACAGGGAAATAATAAACCGTTGTGTAATAATTAGCAGGGTTTCTTTAGTTACAGGCGTGTGAAACTGAGCTTGACAAATTTCGGTCAAACTGCAAAAATTTGCCTGTTTTTCACTGCCGATTCTGACCAACCGCTGGACCAAAGTTTATTTAAGGTCATTCGACGCAGACTTTAATGCACTTCAATTTTGGTAGGAGTAATATTTTCTGTACAGAAAGTAATATTTTCTGTGTGTTGTGTTCAGGGGTTTTTTTTTGCCAAAAACTGAAAACGTGCCAAAATTTCGTGGTCTTTTTGGCTCCCAAAACGGGGTCGACTCAGAAACTGTCACAAAACACGAATTTCTCTTACTTAGGACGCCCGAAGTGAATTCAAATCATTTACAACTTTGTCTGAATTTATCGACACCAAAAGTCTAATATTAATACGACAGGACTATAAATAATTACGCAATTGCTTCAAAATAACATTTACACTCTTTTTGATTTGAATAGGGGAAGAACAGTGTGACGTCTCAGCAGGTCAGTAGTTTTTTAAAAACCAAGTAATTATATTGCGCTTTCAATCTAGCGGTGATTTGTCTTCGTTTCAAATGTAATACGAACTCATAATAATCAGAATAATGGGAATTTTGACGATATTAATTCAAACTATCGACAGTGCCAAAATCGAATGTTTCCACCTCTACTTATGAGCACGTTCTATTGCATGCTGGCGGCACGAGCAGGCCCGAGCGCCCCCGAGCTTTTCCGAAGTCCTTCAAATCTGTGCGCGGGTACTACGATGTGCTCGGTACATCGTTTCCAATATTACTATTATTATAATAATTGTGATGAATTTAAAATTGGTTCATCACGGTGGCGTGAGGAAATGCGCAGGCGGTTATGAGCGGATCACCACTGACATCTACGATCTTTTGGGAGAGTGAAAAGGTGGAGGTGAGTGATAGAATTTGCCCAGGCGGCGGATATCCACCGACATCTGGGATCTTTTGAAGGAGAGAGAGATGAGAGGTGAGTGGTAGAGTTTGCCTAGGCGGTTATGAGCGAATCACCACCGACATCTAGGATCTTTTGAAGGAGGAGGTTTTGCCTAGGCGGCGGATATCCACCGACATCTAGGATCTTTTAAGAGAGGAGGAGAGAGAGAGCAAGGTAGAGGAGAGAAGAGAGAGCTGGTTAGAGGAAGTGTCGAATGAAGTTAAAGTCGCAGGATCCAGGGTTTTATAGGAAACGGAGGCCTCTCCCTCCAACCCCCTGTTAGGGGTTGGTGGTGGGGCCCCAGGTTGTGTACCCTGGGTTCTGTGGCTTGTCTCCCCACTCATTCGTTTATTGAAGGAAACTAAGTTTGGCGTTAGAATATTGGTGAGAACTTAAGTGTACTAGAGGAGTGTTCCCGGGAGGGACTCACGACAGAGGTCCCCCCAGTTTGAACCAAGATTCGTGGAGCTGAAGGCGCAAGTTGACAGGGGCTGAGGGCCAAGGCAAATATCTGTAGGGCTGAAGGCCAAAGGTGACAAAGGCTGAGGGCCACGGCAAACATAATAGGGGCTGAAGGCCTCGGACCTAATGCTAGCTGATGCATGTTCTTAAGACTAAGGGTGGCATGTACAATGGTGGGGGAGTAGGATGAGGACTTAATGCTAGTTGATGCATGTTCTTAAGACTAAGGGTGGTATGTACAATGGTGGGGGAGTAGGATGAGGTGTTATTTACAACGAATGGGTGTGCATGATGGGGTGTTGGGACTGGTACAATGTTAGGTAGTAAGTTGATAATGATGCATATTTACAGTATTTTTAGTATTAGTATAGTGGTAGTATTTACATAGTATTAGTATAGTGGTAGTAGTTATAGTATTTACAATATTATTTAGAAATAATATATACAACAATTTTATAATGATGGTCATGGGGTGGTGGCACAATACGGGGACCGCGGGGGTCCGCCGTTCCCTGGGTATGGGTAGGATGTGGTGTGTGGATGGGTGTAGGTGTGGTTTAGGTGGAGTGTGGGGGCGCCTCGGTGATGCGGAAGAACCCCTGATAGGAGGAATGATGGACCTACCGGGACGGTCTTCCGCCTCGCCGGTGCGCCCGTGCTCACGACAATAATAATAATAATTATTATTATTATTATGGTATCGATTATTGTATACCTGATTCAATAGAAAAACTAATTTGAATCACTTTCCTTAAACGATCAAATAGCGTAATCTTGATATGAAATCTTAGGAAAACAAATTTAGATTCGTAATGATGCTAACGATGATTATTTCTTTAATTTTAATTGTATTTTGTACGTAACGAGAAAAGGAAACTCTTCTCAAACCCATCCCATTCAACAACAAAAGTTGTGCTCAAGAAAATAATAATGAGCTGAAATTTTTGTTTTATCCGCGAGCTTTCAGCTGAAGTGAAATGATTTAATTAAACACTAGTAATTACGAGCACTCCATAGCATGCTACCCCCGTCTTTCCTGAAAAACCTTAATTTCAACCCCCGACTCCCCACCAGCCGTATTCAGACATCTCAATTTATTTCGTTTATTTATTTTTTTTTACCTCCTCTCGTAACCTGGAATCTGACAGGAGGGTTGTGGCGGGGGGGGGGGGGGGGGGGGCTAGGGCGAAGCTGTACAGTGATACGGGAAAAAAATTCAAAATAAAAACGAAAAAAACAAAAACCTTCCCAGCTTTCGCAACAGTATTATCTTAATTAAAAACTCCGAGTAATGACTGAGTCAGGGGGCTAGAGTAGGGGGACTTTCTGCTCATAAATAGGTCTGGTTGGAAAGGTGTATGGTGGTGGGAGAAGGGGAAGGAATGAAGTTGCCATTTTATTCATATTTTAGCCCTGTAATTCCCCCTCCACCTACCCCGTTTTTTCCCCCCTCCGAATTCCACATGTCTAGACGATTCAAACCTACAATTCCTTTCCCTCGAGTTATTTCCGCAGAGGCGATTTCGTAAATTTAATTGGAACGGGCGTTCCTAATTAACCGACCGTTCGTTCGTGGGATTTACTTCGCGAGAATCTTAAATGTAATAACTTCGAGATGTGCCAGAGGGGACGTTCCTGCATATTTATATTGTTCTCTGTTGCGACATCTCTTTCTAGTAGGTATAGGTAAGTTTACTCGGTAATACGCACAGGATGTACCTCGTATTTGAACGGGTTTGAGGAAGCAAACAATGACTTTTATCGAATCTTCGAAGAGAAAATGCGTTATTGCAATATTGCTCCAAAAGTTTTAATGGGTCCGTGAATTTCTGCTAAAAATGTCACTTGTTTCAGAGCATTCTCATCCAACCATGAATTTTTGCCATTTTCATATACGTATATACATATTATGTTATAGTAACAACTAGTCAATACTAGTTACCACAATGGCCTTTCGCCAGTTGAAACTGGTTTTGACTAGCTGAAGCTTGTTTTGATGGATTTCGGGTTTTTACTGTAACATTTATATATATACCGATTTCAGAGACTTTTGATCTACATTAATAGTGCTAACCGGGAATCGGGAAAATGGCATGAAATTGTCAACAACTGATGTAATCACATAAAAGTTTGTTTTTGTGTACTGGATAATATACGGGCAGGTGGCCAGTTTACAAGAAAATTTCAAAGAAAAGGAGAGGAATTAAAAGACAATTAGGTATTATTGAGTATTCTGGGTCAAAAACGCGACAAATCAGCAAAAATAGCTGAAATTTTCCATGGGTGGGAAATAGCTCATATACGTAGGTACCTACCTACCAAAGCACGTAGGTACCTATTAAATCACCAAAAATGCTCTTCAAAACTTGAAAAAAAATATAAATCAATCTTTGCTACTGTAAGGCTTTTAATCTAGAATCAATATCCTACCATTTCATAAATCGCTACATTTTGGTAACAATATTGCAAATGTCAGCAAAACTGATGTAAAAAGTAAGTAATGTCAACAGCCATTTCAAGCTGGGGCTTTTCCTCCGATTGCCCTGCGATTCTAGCAAACAATTTGTGTATAATCACCAGGTGTGGTTAGGTAACTGGTAGTGTAGTGGAACAGAACAATCAGATGGTTCTAAAACCTGTTCAAATTGGTATAAAATTTGGTGACTAGTCCGGGTACACGAGTGTTCCAATGGTGGTTGCTCCCCTTGTGACAGATGTTTCTGGAAACAGCACTGGATAAAGGTGACACTGAGAGGGAATAAAAAAAAGACGCCAGTAAAATAGGATCGCAGACCCACACACATACACACAAACTCGGAGGAAAACTAGATAAATCTGTGTTGTTTCTTCCACTGAACCCCATAACACTGGGACACAATATCACATAGAATAAACAATTTTCAAACGTCGTTGTTATTTATACCTAATGGTTTTATCGGGTATATAAATAAGTGTGTGTGTGTATTCTGTTGGATGGAGTTTGAAATGTGAATATAACTGTCCACTCAGCGGACCTTCCATCACTCGCGATCTGCGAATATACATTCGACACTCGGACGGAGAAAAATACAAGGGAATATGGGTGAAAGGAGTTGAATGGAGGGGATGCCCTTTTGTCTCCAACGCGATCTGGTCATGACGGCGGTTATATACCGGTTTAGGAAAAACAATTGAGAGGCCTATTGGCAGGAAGCAGAGTAAACAAAAGAGTGTTTGGATAATACGGTGACTTCGAGTTGACACAGCGCCCCGTGAATCAAAATTTAATATTTACCTTACAATATTTCATTTTTCCAGCTCCACCGCCCTCCCGATCTCCCGTGATAAGTGTCCAGAGCAGCGCCTCTATTTATGAGTAAAGTAAAAAGTTACAGCTAAAACGGGTTGGAACTTTCATAGTTGTCCGCCTTGAGTTCTGCTGTATCCGCCATTTAATGCTTTTTATGGCCGGCAGTTTGTAATTCGATACCAGCCTACTGAATTGTTCTACGATATACTTACCTTTTTTCACCTTAATACAGATAAATAATATCTGAGGACCCCAGTATTAATGTAGTTTAACCTTGCCATTGTTATGGCGATTTAAAACATTTCCTCTACTGTACCTAATCTATTGGTCGGCTTGGAATAGGCTGCCAGTATGGTAGAACCAGCCCTGAACTTCCCTCAACGAAGTGATAAAAGGATGAAATCGTAATCTGATGCAATTTAACTGAGACTATCCACAACCCTCCAAATATCAACTCTTCTCGATCATATTTCCGGTTAGCAACTATCCTGTTCTGAGCGTTTCGTGAGCAACACATTTACGCACGCGCATATGAAAGTTACAGTCGGAATGGGATAAAATTGGTAAGGGCATATTAACCTGCACCTACCCCCTGAATTTCAGCTATCCGAATTTTTTCGGTGTACTTAAGGACGTTTCAAGGAAAAGACGTTTCTCCCTTCAACGGGTCACAAGTATGAAGTATAACTGAACAGAAATAATGTAAATGGCCAAATTTTAGTAGGTATGGTGTGATGAATTTAAAATTGGCATCACGGTGGTGTGAGGGAAATTGCCCAGGCGGTTATGAGCGAATCACCTACGCTACAGTCGAGGTCCCACTTTTTTGGTGATAGTTTTTCGTTATGAGTAAAATGTTGTGTAAGGTATAAATGTTATAAGCCAAAAACTGAAAAAAGTTTCGAGGGTTTTTTGCCATTCAAAAGTTGTCCAGAGGTCTCCTGTCTTTGCGTTTTTGTCTTTTACATGTTTGTAGACCTGTATTTGAATTATATTGAGCTGCAAGAGGTCGCATGGCAGAACTGCTTATGGTCTGGTGGCGTAGAAAATAAAAAGTTTGCATCATACCATACCTATACTGACCAGCTTGTAAAGGCCCCTGCACACAACATGAACATCATCCGACACGACCGAACTTGCCGACCTTCCAGTCAGGGCCAGTTCGTCGTAAACCAGTCCCACCCTCGTACCCTGTTTCGTGCCAAACACCACGCAATACCGCTACATGCGATCACTGAGAATAGACGACAAATCACTGAGAATAAATATCTTCTATTCTCAGTCCCTGCAGTAAACTGGGTTGGGTTAAGGCTGAGAGTTTGCTAACACTCTTAGGAACGTTGCTGGTAACTTTCAAGTCAAAGCCTTCGGCTGCGACATTCTTGGTCTCGAATGTCGGGTGGTACATTATACACCTGTGTACCTGTGGAATTTTCAGTGATTATTATCACCGTGAAAGTGCAGCGAAGTAATGGAGGCCATGTGCGAAAATGTTGAGATATTTAAACTAGCGGCACATGATCAACAAGGACCTCATGTAATTTGAGTGAGGCAATTGGTGCAACTTTATTACTGCCTAGTATCCATCAATCCTTATTAGTCATCGAATTACGCTATAAAGAAAAACGGAGTTATTGAAAAATAGTCTATTTCCACTAATACACGAAAAACGCAAAAAACACTGTTATACCGGTATATATGGTTTGATCACAGAAACCGGTATAACAGTGTTTTTTGCGTTTTTCGTGTATTAGTGGAAATATACTATTTTTCAATAAATCCGTTTTTCTTTGAAATGGGTTTCCACGATTTCGTCGCGAGTGATTTAGTTCGAATTATACTATGCTACTACTATCATAGTCTTGGTCCTACAAAAACACAGATATTTACAGCACTGATTTAATCTCACATCATCACGTGTTGCACACAGATTATATTGTTGTTTCGCTCCAAGGCTACAGATCAAAGAGCTACTATCTCCATTTCAGTGAGTACAGCATTTCATGTACTAATCACCCTCCGACGTATTGAGGGATTTGCGGTCGTGGAGTAGGTATGTAAAAGAGCTTCCGCCATCGCTTCTGACGAGTGGGATCTCGATCGCACCGGACCGTGCAACAACCGAACCAAATCATTATATGTTAACCCTGACGATGACGTCTAATGAATCAGAAAAAAGCCGTTTAAAATACGTTATATATTCAGAAATGACGTATAAATGTGATTTCACGTATTCCATATGTCGTGAGTCCCTCCAGGAATCACTCCTCTAGTAAACTTAAGTTCTCACCAATATTCAACCACGAAAGTTAGGTTCCGTTAATAAACGATACGAGTGGGGAGACAAGCCACAGGACCCAGGGTACACAACCTGGAGCCCCACCATCAACCCCAACAGGGGGTTGGAGGGAGAGGACTCACTTTCCTATAAAACCCCGGATCCTGCGACTTTAGCTTCATTCGACACTTCCTCTAACCAGCTCTCTCTTCTCTCCTCCTACCTTGCTCTCTCTCTCTCCTCTAAAAGATTCCAGATGTCGGTGGGGATCCGCTCATAACCGCCTAGGCAAACCTCCTCTACTTCCTCTCAAAAGATTCCAGATGTCGGTGGTGATTCGCTCATAACCGCCTGGACACCTCCTCCCTCAAAAGATCCTAGATGTCGGTGGTGATTCGCTCATAACCGCCTAGGCAAATTCACCCAAAACCTCTTCCAAAAAGATCCCAGACGTCGTACTTACTGCGCAACAATTAAAGACATGATTCTTCTCTATACAAATGGAAAATTAAATTAAAACAAAACCTCCATCCCAACTGGAGTTATGGTGTTATAAAGTTGAACGATTTAAACAAATCAGCTACCCTTGATCAGTCAGGCCAAACATATTTTACAATTTTGGGCATCAGATTCGGTTTTTCCAGTCCAGGAAACCAGTGCAACTAGTATTAGAAGAATTACTTTCCTAGTTTTGGGGATCTTTCCCAGTTGCAACGTTACCAACGCAGCCTTTTCTGACGGTAACCTGTTTCTTGGTAGAATTGATAGAACAAAAGAAGAAAACAAAAAATTGATTTTCTTCTTTTGTTTTTGACGAAAACAAAAAATTGATTTTCTTCTTTTGTCTTTGACGAAAACAAAAAATTGATTTTCTTCTTTTGTTTTTGAAGAAAACAAAATTGATTTTCTTATTTTGCTGTTGTACTGATGTACATGCGATGTATTATTTTTCTTTCTTCTGGAAATATAATTGTATTATGCAATTCTACCAAGAAACAGGTTACCGTCCGAAAAGGCTGCGTTGATAACGTTGCAACATGGAAAGATCCCTAAAAATAGGAAAGTACTTCTAATACTAATTTTGCTGGTTCCCTGGACTGGAAAACCAAATCTGATGCCCAAAACTGTAAAATATGTTTGGCCTGACTGAAATTGATTGTTGGGTATTACAGAAAATTATTCCTAAGTAGGGGCTCGATAGCTACGACGATAAGAAAGCAAATTCAGCGAGTTGTAGAAAAAAGAAAAATTATACCTAATAACAGCTAATATTATATAATCGCATCCTAATTTGAAATTGCGAATGCGCGAGCCAAGATGATAGGTTCAGGAAACCCAAAATGGACGCCTGAGGCTATTAGGCTCGGCCTGAGGTGTATGAAATCGTGTGTGGTCGGCAGAGTCAATTATCAACGAGGTTCTTGTATTTCTGGATGTGTTGAGTGAGCCTGGTCGGGAACCCGTGTAGTGAGCAGCCCTCAGGACTCATTAAACGGGAAACACGACTTTTCCCCCCCAAGCGCGATCACTCGGTACGAAACCGCCATTAAACGGCCGCCACGGGCCGCTTAACGCCCGGCTCTTTTGTGTTTATTGTGAAAAGGGCCGACCCGAACGAGTTGAACGAAGGAGAGGTTTCGGGACAGGGGACAGCCAGAGAGAGAAAAACGAGATGAAGTGCCTCCCTTTATTAGAATCTGCGGACAGTCGAGAGAGCTCGTCTCACTGACAGATCGGTAGATGAATGTGGACAGCTAGATTGGGTTTCTGGACCGGGACAAAATTATCCTTCCCCGCAAGCTCTCCGGGAATTTTCGGCGAAGGTTTTTTTTTTCGTTGAACAAGAAATGGTTTCGGTTCCCTCGCGCCCCTTCACTAGGGTGCTGCCAACATTGATTGTTTCTGTAATAACGCCATACAACGCTGCAGAGGGGGTGAGCTCTCTCACGCGGTTAGTGTTTGCTCTGCCTTTCCCGCAATCTCATATAATAATCGCATGTCCCCGCTCGTTTGTGGATTCGTGAAAGCGATTATAATCGTATCGGTCGTTGATGGGGGTCGCGTGGTGGGACCATTTCCGTGTAATTTCGCTTTGTGGCGGTTTTTATCTTACAGGGCATTAGAGAGAACGTTGCCAAGCTGTGAGTGCACAAGTAATTTTCTGTACAGTTCCTACTTAAGAACAAGTTTTGCATAACTGTATAGGTACCTACGTTCTACTACACAATATGCCAAATTCAAGGCATCTCGAGATCTAGATTTAAGGCCTGCAAATGGCTCCCTAGAGGAGTTGAGGACTTGGTTGTATTTTAAGCAGACCGCACACGGTCAACCTTATTGTCAATATGATGAACTATTATGTCAGTAAGTCCACAGGAATGTTTCCTGGTTTGCAACGCTAAGAGAGTTAGTTGGCAAGACGCAAATTTCAACCCCTATCTTTCACCCCACGACTGACACTCTGACATTAACGCCGAGCTTCGCGGACCAACTAGACCCAGAATGGGACCAACTAGACCCCAAAATGGGACCAACAAACCAAATTTCTTTAATTTCGGTTGGTGGTAAAACTAAGGAAAGTGCGAAGTACGGCGTACGGAGAGAAATTTTTTTTAAATTCCATTTTCGGATTCTACATTGTGACAGAGTGTAACAGTGGGGGGTGGACCCTCGAGAGTCCCCCTCCTAGACCAGTGAGATTATCACCGGTTAAGAAGGGATAGCGATTAGGCTTCCCCAAACCGATCCCGTCTCCACCGGAAGAAAAAATGTATCGAGAACAGCCCACACTGTTACATGTACCTTGAAACAGAAACCACCAAATTTTGAGGGGGTAGGTTAAAATTTTTTTTATTTATTAAAAAAAATTTTCTGGTTTATTATTTAAAATAATAAACCAATAAATAGTTCGACGGGTTGCCGTTCCGAGGGCCAAAATTATGGAAGAGCATAGTTTTTCGGTTTTCCACAACCAGGTGAACACAGAAACCACTCTGCTCGTCAGGCAGAAAGAGAGACTGAGCAAATTTATTGACAGATATTGTCAATAATACTGACCGGGTGCGATGTGATTTATAAAGCTCAATAAAGGGAGTTACGATTAGAAACTCCGGACTTAAATGAGAGGCCATCCGATATTTGGGCCTACTGAAGGCGCTGATGGAATTTTCACCGCTGTTCACCACATTTTATTATTATACCAAACATAATGACGTTCACAGCAATTGCTGTCTGGCACAATACGTGTAGGCAGGTACACTCTTCACTTGTAAACTCAAAAGTTAGTGTAGAAATTGGTGGAAGCGTATGTGTGACTCATATTAGAGGAATGGCTCCAATATGACTGTCACATCGTACGTCAGAATGTAACATCGCGATCTCCGAAAGCGGTGCAATCCATACAAACAAACGCTCTCTATTTCACCCATATATTACGGAAAAGGGAGAGAGATTTCACCCAATTCACCGTACCGAACGACGGAAGCATATGAAATACGAAGCTGACCGTCTGACCCCGCGATATGGATTTGATGGAAAACCATTACACCGAAATCGCATTAGGAATTTCTATATATTGAATTCGATCGCTCGCAAGTATTTTCTGCGATAAGTTGGCTGGAGTTGGGCGGAGTTCAAATATCGTGCCACGGTGGAGTACCAAGAGGGAACGTTTTATATGACAGGAAACGGAAAAGATCCATAGCAAGCACTGTAAGTCGTAACATGCAGGTAAGTACAGTCTTCGCCTGTAAACTCAGAAGTAAGAGTAGGTAGAGACTGTTGGAAGCGTACTGTTCCACGATGGAGGAATTGATCCAAATGGTTCCTTTCAGAATGTAACATTACGATCGTCGAAAGCGATGCAATCAATACAAACAAACGATCTCTATATCACCCACATGTGACGGGACTGGGAGAGAATTCAATATTTTGAGCCCTCCCATTCCCCATACCGAACGTCGTCAAAGCATAAGAAACGCGAAGGGCCTGACCCAGATATGTATCCCGTAGATGTAGCGTGTTGAGAAACCCAAGCTGGGGGCGGCAGTAAAACATATTGTATACGTTTTGCCCTCGGCGAGCTACAAGAAAAGATACGTCGTAAAGAACGCTCGGAAGAAAAATCTGGTCGGTTGGAGGAAACATCAGAAACCGGCAAAGTTGAACGGATACCAGCTTGAGATGGAATACATCAATGTCTCGGTTTGTAGCTCAACATGGCGTAATTTGGGTCGATGCCTTTCTTCAATCTTTATTACTTGTTCTCATACGAACAAAATGAGAGGTGGTATGTGATGTCGTAGAAGTAACTGCAGAACGAAAATGAATCTCGCTATAAAGTGGAGGACTACCTGGAGATAAGAACGAACGTAAAGTGAATGGGAGCCATCATTATGCCTACGTTGTGGGAAGTAACTAGATACTGATACAGTGAGTGGGTAGCTACGTCATATAAAAGCCATTTGGCCCGCAGCCTATGTGGAGGGTTGATAGATCTTATCGTCACCTGGTAGTTATGATAACGGTTCGAACATACTGCCTCTAAATATGGCATTTTAAATAGCAACAAATGTTATGTCAACTGCATCGGAACTCCACAATTTTCGCCGAAAGATTCTAGCTACATTACGGAACCAAATTTAATTTTTAGGGAGATCACTCGACGAGCAGAGTTGTGCTTTTGGTTTATTATTCTGTGAATAATACACCTATGTATTCGCTCAGCAAAAAATTTTTATAACACCCCCTCAAAATTTTTTCTTTTCCATTTCAAGGTGCGTAGATTCCAAAAATGCAATGTCCGTCCGCCGTCCGCCGTACGCCGTATCACGTGTACAGGCTTCATTTTCGGTCTAAAAAAGTCGTTCTTTCGCACACATGCTCCATTTGGGCCCTAGTTGTGTCCCGAAACTTTTCAGCCCGATCGGAATATACCCAGGGGTGTTATGAGTGAAAATGTGTATAAAAATAGGTACTTTTTGCGTTTTAACAACATGTTAGTAACATGAGCTTTTGAGGTATCTTTTCCATGTTTTTGAGGACGAGAAGACCGAATATGAAGTCGATTTTGACCAAAGACGCGGAAATTGAGGTTTTACCAAAGGTTCAGCTCCCAAAATTGGTTTTTTATGAGTCCAAAACCTGGAAAACTGTCTGAAATCACCATCAATGTGTACAATAACATTGGAAAAAGTGTAAACAGGTGAATCAAGACCATTAAATGCCACTACCAATGATCAAAGATGATCTTTAAAAAAAAAAAAAAAAAAAAAAAAAAGCGTACCTACTTCATGTTTTGGGGGCCAAAATTGGTGGAAATCATCAGAAATAGCTATTTCAATCATTCCACATGAAAGAACAATACATTTAACAGCCAACAAAAATCTCTAGAACTCCAATAGAATAATAAACCCATGTGACAAGGACTTTGCAGCGTTTTTCTCTTAGGTACCAGTGAATATTGCTGAAATTCTTACCTTTTTAGAGCTATAAGCAAAAAACTGAAAGTGCGAAAATTTTCAATTTTTTGGCTGCCAAAAGTTAAGCTTAACTACGATTCAGCAAACTCAGATTACTCTTATTCAGGAGCAACTTAAGACATTAAAACTATTTCCAGCTTTGTCCGAATTAATTTCATCCAACGCCCTTTTAGGGTCTTATTTGACTGGCCTAACGATCGAAGCTCCAAAAGAGCGGTAAAGAGCTCAAGACAGTATTTTCCCCGCTAACAACCAAGTACACTTGTCGCCATTGTGAAACCCAGGGATTGGAGAGGACAGAATTTGTGTGTACGTAACACAGAATTGATGTTGTTTTGTATTCACTGCATTTATCACAAAACCTCAATGATCTACCCTTATCTTTGGAACACCCCTATAAACAAGTCTACCGCTCATGTTTAGTTTACAACGGTTTGGTGGAATTTGTAAATAAAATAGGGGCCTTTTTATTTAGAGGCTGGATAGCCGCAGTGTGTTACGAATGACAAAGATGGAAGGGTTTTAAATGGGACGCCGCGCCGGATAGATAACGACCAGGTAGGTTATGAAGGATGGACAACCGAATCCCTATCACCCTTGTAGTCAGGAATACTTGTGATTTGTTCACCCGTGCATTCCGATATATTCCAACACTGACACGGATTTTTTTTTTTTTAAATAATAAATCGCAATAAATTTTCCTTACACAGGCTCTGGGACGCTAAAGGATATTCTACATTAATTTGAATAAGGAGGCTACCAGAACCCGAATCTAAACTAGTTTGTTCAAATTCGCCCTCTGAACCATCACACCGTTCCCATAATAACAGCATAACATTGAGGACATAACGTAATGGTAACAATGATATAAATGGAGGTAGCATTACATAAATACCTTTCCATTCATTATAATGATGTACCTACATCATAACGAGGCACACTTTTGTTTGTCCAGTTGACTGTCGTCTGTCAAAAAGTGAGCAATCATTCAAAAATCATTCGTTACCGTTTGATACTGCAGTGGAAATGGAATTTCGCAAATAATACTGGCATGCGTAGAATTCAGCAAGACGAAAATCAAAGCCAAGGTTCTGATGAACAAAACGAAGAAAAATAATATGTTCGGACATAAGTAGGCCTCTTGCTTGGAATTAGCTCGCGTTCCAAGTGAACGCTATATTTATTCCAATCTCTCAACAATAAATCATCCCTTACACCCTCGAAAACATACATTACAGTAACCGTCCTTCAACCAAAGTGAAATAAGGAAAGGGATTTCATTCCCGTGTTTTCCCAGTGAATAGCGGAATGGAAGAATATTGCGAGAAAGGTTCGAACGTGGACGGCATTCCAGACTCGCATCCTGTTTCTACTTACATCTTGGAGACCCAAATACCTATATACTGATATTTCTCACAGCCAAGCTTCGCTTTCAACCGTCTCAACACTGTTGCACTGACACAATCAATATGCATCACATTCAATTCCATTAATAGGTTTGAAATCGAGAAATAGTTTTAAACTCTTTGTTGAAATCGAGAAAACGCAGACACCTATTTAACCTATTCACAATGATTTTTTTTCTCCCCAGATTCGAATTTAATCATTCACATTATTGTGAGGTCTTTACTTTTCGTACAACATGCATGGATGCGAGAATCTGCGCGAGACCAGAGAATCTATGGTCTTCCGATGTTGCAACTATTATTCAACTTTTCAGGAATTAATTACAATGGAATTACAAATATTACAGAATTACAATGGACACGTCGATTGAAAACGTACCTGCTCGTAGTTGTTACTAGTGTGGTCGAGATAATGTCACCGTTGAGTTATTATTGATTGATAAAGGTAACACGACAGACCTTGAACGAAAATGAAATGAACACAGATCTTTATGAAGAAAAACGCTACAAAGTCCTTGTCACATGGGTTTATTATTCAATTGGACTCACCTACAGGAACGTTGGCAGTTCATTTATTGTTTCTTTCATATAATTGAAATACCTATTTCTGGTGGTTTCCACCAATTTTGGCCCCCAAAACACGAATTAGTTACGCTCCTTTTTTTTCAAATTATCTTTGATCCACTGAGTACCATTTAATCGTCTTGATCTACCTGTTGATACTTTTTCTAGTGTAATTCTACAAATTGATGGTGATTTCAGACGATTTCCCAGGTTTTTGACTAATAAAAAATCAATTTTGGGAGCTGAACATTTGGTACAACCTCAATTTTCCACTCTTTGGTCAAAATCGACTTCATATTCGGTCTTCTCATCCCAAAAAATGTGAAAAACGATACCTCAAAAGCTCATTTTACTACTATGTTACTAAAACACAAAAAGTACCTATTTTTATACACATTTTCACTCATAACTCCCCTGGATATATTCCGATCGGGCTGAAAAGTTTCAGGACACAACTAGGGCCCAAATGGAGCATGTGTGCGAAAGAACGATTTTTTTAGACCGAAAATGAAGCCTGTACACGTGATACGGCGGACGGACATTGCATTTTTGGAATCTACGCACCTTGAAAAGGAAAAGAAAACATTTTTCGGGGGTGTTATACAAATTTTTTGTATAATCAATCATATTGAACACAAACCGAGTGTTTGCTGGAATACTGGCAATCGGGTGTTTGCTGGAATACTGGCAAAATCATAAAACCGTTACACACTTCTATACCTATGTATGTATGTAACGGTGGTACTTGCTGTTTCTTCATCACTGGTTGTTCACGCTTGAATACTCGAACGCCCGCTGCAAAAAGTCAGAGATCACTTCAAGGTACTGGTCTTCACAAAATAGAATTCGCACCTGCAATTGGGATAGTGGGGTTATCGGGGTAGTAAACCAAATGGCCCCCCGGCAACGTCATCAGTTTCCTTACCTCGCTCAATAAATCTTGTATGGTCAATGGCAAGGGCTTGGAGGGATCGAGTGTCAAGCGAAAAACGACGGACTGGAGGAGGGCAGGATTTATCGGGTGCTTACCCCGCGAGCGAAATCAGCAGAAAGGATCAAGTGAGGGTGTTTTCTGTATTGGGATTCGGCAAATTCCAAGATTGTTTTGAGCAGGCTTGTGCAGATGAATGCTACGATTAAACCCAACTTCCAACATCTTCTTCTAACCCGCGATTCATGGGGAAAACGAATCTACCAATACGATATTGGTTAAATGGAGGCAAATGTTTCAAAACGTGACCGATTTTCTCTACTTGAACTAATTTGATGAAACATATTATAATACTTATATTCCTCCACAACTATATAACACCAGTTCAACAGGGGAACAAACCACGTTTTACCACACCGTCACCCATCCCAGTCAAAGTTACTATAAGATATTCAGTAGGTAACGAGAAGCTCAATAAATAATTATCGAATTCATTGGAACACCGTCAATATTGCACAAGGTGAACTCTCTCCATTCCTTTTGGAATTGATAGTTAGGAATTCTCAAGTACAATGACTTTCTTTTAACATGCTTATAGGAAGAGTGATTTATACCTTGTTTCTATGTTTTTCCTATTGTTTTCTATTACGTATTTCTAGAAATGATTTATATTTTTTTCGATGAAAATACGACATTTATTAATTGTTATAATCTCATAAATTATGTATATTTTGGTTTCCCCTCTCTCTATGCTAGATCACTACAATAGCATATTATTAAACTTACATGCTTCATTTTAGCGAATTTTTGAAGAAAAGGAAGCTATTGTTCTCTGTCCAAAATTTTTAAAACTCGAATTTCCGAAAGATTTTTATACCAAAATCCGTTTCAGACCATCCTGAATTCACTGCCGAAAGACACCAAAAATTATATGTATATATTTATATATTTATATATGTATGTGTCATTCCAGACGATAACTCTCGAAAGAATTGAGATAAAAAGTTCAAATTTGCACGAAAAATCTGTCTTGGCAATCGACAGGCTAAGTTCGTAGATGGGCAGAATCGGGTCACTCTAAGGGGGAGTTTTGGGGAGTTTTAGGGGGAAAAAATTACCCATAAATTCCCAAAATGAAACAGTCTGACAAGTGACACCTCATTTTAAAGGTTTTTGTACGCTGAACACGATGGTGAAATCAGAATTGTGATATCTCATTCCGTTCTCAAACTGGAGCACTTTGAAGATTAAGGAACGTGGTTATTTCTTCGAAAATTCGCTCTTATAGCCATGCTGCATGACTGTGGTTTTTACTATATGAGGTTATGTCTGTACCCATACAGTAGGATGATATTCGTTATGTGTGTGTGGGTGTGATTTCCAAAATTACGTATCTACTTATAGGTAAATGTATTATTTTATTTAACCTTATTTTTTTTTTTACTATTTCCCTCTATGTGAGATCACAGTCCAGACCGATCTTTCCTTGCCACGGGCTTCCCCATATACAAGGAATTACTTTCTATAATATATTTTTTGTTTTTGTACCTACATATTTTGTAAATTAAAAAAAAAGAATAGTTTCCCGACCTCAGATGTTCTCCTACAGTTCACACCGTTAAGGAGTAATCTTAGCCCACGACGCCCCAAGACCCAGTGACTGATCTTCGGATTGAAACTTACACAAAATCACTCGTCAACGAATATAACACGAGCTGGAAGAGTGTTCTCAGACCGCGTCCCACCACATTATCACGACCGACCCAATGAGGAAGTGGAACGTAACGCTAAGAAGTCGACTTGTGATTAGATTGCTTCTCCCCTTCTCTCTTCCCTCCTGTTTATACAAAATTCAATTTTCCCCAGCAACTTTCAAACGAAGAAGAACCTCTTTTCCTTTTGCTTCTTGAAATCCTCCGTGTCCTCAAGGAACAGCAAAATTTAATTTAGCTTGAAAACCGTTGACAAGGCACTGGAAAGAGGCGACGATAGTGAGGCCCGAGTAAACGACTTTTTTTTTTTTCATCGCTTTTTTTAAACTAACTTCCGCAGTTTTTTCTTTTTTCTTTTACCGAGTCCTTCTCTTAACCATTAAGTATTAACAGACAACCAGATTGCTCCATAGGGTATTCATAAGTTGCTCCGTTATATCCCGGAAGGCTAAAAACCTTCACCAGCCAGTGAATTATTCTTTACTTCTTTTCTGTGACGATGGAGGAAAATGGAGGAAATGCCCTTAGAAGAAATCTCTTTCCTCAGCCCCCAAGAGCGTCCAACGGGGAAATGGAAAAACTCACGGACTTTGAAGGTGATAATCGGGCACACCTCACCGAACTAAAAACTGCTTTTCTCTTCCGAGAACACCGAGGTTGCTGAAGCCTTGTGATCACTTTTGGAAGGAGAAAGAATTTGTTGTCTTCCGCAATCGAAATTTTGCGAATATTTATAAACAAATTTGGTCCCGTGTCTGTCTGTCTGTGTATCCGCTCGTCCGAGTAAGACCGTCTCCGTGTCTCGACTGGGGAGAGAGATAATGAGCTTGTGACAGAGTGTGACAGTGGTGGTGGACCCTCGAGAGTCCCCCTCCTAGATCAGCGAGATTATCGCCGGTTAAGAAGGGATATCGATTAGGCTTCCGCTCAGCGACCCCGTCTCCACCGGACCAAACAACTACTCGAGAACAGCCACACTGTTACAAGCTTCGTGCATAAACACAAGTGTAATGTATTATTTCCATCGAACTAAATAAAATGGGTGACATGCTGTCCCAAACGTTGGGCGATCGGCTTCCTCCACATCCTTCGGGAAGGCAGCCTTCCCACCAACCTACGCAAATAATACTAGTGGGTCCGCTGACCAGGCGCCTCACGCAATTTTGAAAAGAGGCTCAAATTCTGCCAGCGTGCACGCTCAATAATAGCTGTTTTTCGTAACGCTTTACGGATAAATATCTATCAGTTGCTCTAAGGATGACTGATAGAGCTTTGAAAGTTATTCCACTCGATTTAGCAAGCTGGAAAACATGAAAAACTATACCAAACACACATTTCTCTGACAAATACAGCAAATTCTGGAGGCCTAAACACATTCTTACGACAAAAGGAACCACTGGTGCCATCGTGGCGCCGTTCACTGGCACCTTAACGTATTCAGCAAATTCGAAAGGCCCAACAAGTCTACCCTCAAAATTTCGAATCAACATACCCAAAATTGCGGCATATAGCGCGGTACAGACATAATACCCACCCGCAAATGTCGCTCGAGTCTAAGTAATAAGCTTCTTAAGCTTATTACTTAAGATGCTTCTTAAGCTTAAGAAGCATCACTAATGTTCTGTAGTAAATACGTCTATCACTGTACTCCATTTTCTGATACTGGAGTTCACGAAACTCACTCAGTGTTCGAATCCGATTTCCTAGACAATGGAGGTACCTACACATTGATAAATCAAGATATCGACTAGGACATTATTTGAAAGGCAAAACCATATTGATAGAGACGACGGAGCCGCCGCGGTTTCCCATTTATTATGTATGAATTATTCGCCCCTCCTCAGAGGGGCCACTGCTTCTAGTTATAACGCCAAAACACCGGCAAATTGCCTCAACTAACACGGATACATTACGCTAGAAAGGCATTTTACGGTCAATGGCATTGCAGTTAAGTTGAACGTGATTAAATCCCATCAGCTACCGTAACCGGCCATTAGATTTTATTCCTTGGTAAAATGTCACGAAAATCGTGTTGTCTGAATGTAAAATAAAACGGTAAAAAGAATAAACGAGGAAGTGAATTAATGCAGAAGGAATAATAACCATATTCCTCGGAAAATAAGCTTCCTTCTCCGACCCCCATTATAATACCCCATTTCAAGTTTAATTTCCGGTCCACTCACCTCGCTCTTTCCAACTCGTATTCGAAATACCTCTGCAAATAATAGTGTACCCACGGTTGGTCCGATAAAGCGATTTTATTGGGAACAAATTGTTATTTGAGTTTGCCCTTAAAATTGGTCGAACTCTCGCGGGCTTTTGAGAGCTACGTAGAGTGGTAATCTTTTGAGTAGTCCGAGGTTAGGCACGCGATGATACTCGTAATATCTGTGACAATCACGTTAACAGTTCCAAGATGATTTGTTGAGTTGGGAAATTTGAGCTGAATCAGCATTAGAGGAGCATTAGACGAAATGTGCCTATGTCACACATGATTTGTTTATGGTTTGAACTAAATCACTCGCGACGAAATCGTGGAAACCCATTTCAAAGAAAAACGGAGTTATCGAAAAAATAGTCTATTTCCACTAATACACGAAAAACGCAAAAAACACTGTTATACCGGTTTCGGTGATCAAACCATCGTCAGTATATTATGGTTTACTTTCCATAACTTGAGACTTGACGTATTGCTGTGTGATGCACAGTACGTAGTTCGCGGTGCTAAACTCGATTTCTTTCCACCTTTATTCTGGTGGGAGATGAGAAGAAACGAAGTTTATGGATTCACATTTTCTAGGCTCCTGGATAGCCACTTCTTCGTTGGTGGCATTTATCGTTGGGTCTGCCTTATCATAGCCGTATTAGCGTAGATAGATCGGTGCCTCGTTGATGGCTGCCACATTCCCGATCTTCAGCGCATTTTTTTTAATAGAGCTTCCCAGCCACAACCCGCATGCGGGTATATAAATTGGCGCGGTATTTGTATCTCCCTTCTTACTTATGAGCAGGAGTCGAGCAGTTTTCCACGCACAGGAAGAAACTCTTTTTCTTCGAGTAGGCAATACGCAAGAAGGATTTCCGGGCAAATCTCCACTATTACTTGGATTGGGATTTTACTCCATCCGGAGCTACTTTACCGATCCTAAGCTCAGCAGGTTCGTTACAAAATGAATGACATGCTGGATCGGCTCCTAATTTAACACGTACATTTCAAAAAGAAACATCCCGTAGAGCGTAGAGTAATGCACGCATTGGATGCATTACAGTGGACGTCAGTTATGGTGGTGTTTAGATCACTCTCACTCATTGCAGATCGTCTGTATCTTTGACCGACATCTGCAGCACAACCAGAACGATTTCTGAATCAAACTAATAAACAACCACCAAAATCGGTTGAGAACACGGGCAGAGGACACTCAAGATATGCAGAAAATCCCGCGTTCTCCACCCCCCCCCCCCACCACTCTAGAAGCAAATTTCGGAATTCCGGCAATTTAGTGCACAGCCAAACAGAGTTCTGCGTCAAACAAAAAAAGAACCACGTGAATCAGTTGAGGATTAAGCCCTGGGCAGCGCACACAAGATTTAGCCGAAAAACCAACGTTTCTCAGCATTAACCCCCTTCCCCAAGGTGTTTCAAGGTGTGTAGTTTCCAAAATCGCAATGTCCGCCCTCCGTGTCATCGATATCCACCTGTTGCGGTCTAAAAAAATAGATCTTTCGCACACATGTTCCACCTGGGTCCTAGTTTGTCTCCCCTACCTCTACACCCAGGGGTGTTATGGATGAAAAATGGGTGCAAAATTCGGTATTTTTTATGCTTTATTGAACTTGGCTTGAGAGGTATCATTTTCCATTTTGGGCTTGAGAGCCGTATCATTTTCAGAAATGGGTGCAAAATTCGGCATTTTTGATGCTTTATTGAACTTGGGCTTGAGAGGTATCATTTTCCATCCATATTGTTTTCCATTTTGGGCTTGAGAGCCGTATCATTTTCAGAAATGGTGCAAAATTCGGTATTTTTGATGTTTTATTGAACATGGGCTTGAGAGGAATCATTTTCAATCTTGGGCCTGAGAGGTATCATTTTCCATCCATAACACCCACGAGTGTCATGGATGAAAAATGGGTGCAAAATTCGGTATTTTTGGCGTTTTACTGAACTTGGGCATGAGAGGTATTGTATTCCACGTTTTTCGGGGTGAGGAGACCAAATATTAAGTTGATTTTGACCAATGAATGCAGGACTGAGGTTCTAACGACGTTTCAACGCTCAAAATTCAATACTTATGGGTCAAAAACCTGTAAAAGGGCTGCACCAGAACTGTGTTACAGGAGGTAGTATTAACAGGTGAATAAAGACAATTCAATGACAAATTCAGTGATCGAAGATAATTTGTCAAAAACATGAGTTTTTAGGTCCAAAATTAATGAAAAGCATTTTTTTTTTTTAATTGCTGTTTCAGTATTATTACACATGAAAGAAACAATAAATGAATAGCCCAAATTTTGTGTAAAACAGAATAACAAACCCATGTTACAAGGATTTTGCAGCGTTTTTAAATGTTGAATAGTGTTATTTTTTTAATCAAACAACAGGTACTTACTATTTTTTCTTGTAATACTTAGTGGAAATAACTCCGTTTTTTAAATTCTGAAATGGGTTTTCACGATTTCATCGCGGGTCATTTAGTTAATATTTATTTCACATACATTTCCCCCTCCCCAACCGTAACTAATATCGCTGGCATGCAAGGCCGTGTTCTGAATGCAGGCGTTCGAGCTATCCATTCTGTCAACAGACATTATTAATCAGACCCCCCCCCCCCCCCCCCCCCCGCAGGCCCCACATTCACTACTCCACCAAGTCCCAAATATTGTATACCTACACAGAGAACGAGGAGGGTCTGGGCCTAACAGTCCGGAGAGGTCCGTACCTACCTAGCAGTTTTAACGTTCGATTTATCGATCTCCCCGTTCTATTTTCAACGCCCGGCAGCTTTCCGTCGTAGTGCTTCGCTCCACGTACGGATTAGGTACCTAAGTATCAGATCTACTGAAAAATACAGTGGCAGGTATACGCCGGATTCATACCGCTTCATTCACGATCACGTTGACGAAGCTTTTCGGTGCAAACGAACGGCTGGGAGTAAAACGCTTCGGATGATATCAAAAAATGCTGCCAAGTCCTTGTCATATGGGTTTATTATTCAACTGGACATACCTGCAGAAATGCTGGCTGTTCATTTTTTGTTTCTTTCATGCGCAATAATTGAAATAGTTACTTTAGATAGTTTCCACCAATTTTGGCCCCCAAAAACACGACCTAGGCTTTTTTTTTAAAAGATTATCTTTGACTATTAATAGCGCCATTTACCTAATTGTTTTGATTCACCTGATAATACTACTTCTAGTGTTATTATACAAATTTATGGTGATTTCAGACATTTCCCAGGTTTTTGACTCAAAAAATGAATTTCGGGAGGACCTTCGTAACAACTCAGTGTTTCACTCTTGGGTCAAAATCAACTACATATTCGGTCTCCTCGTCCTAAAAAACATGGAAAACGATACCTCACAAGCTCTTCTTACTGAAACACCAAAAACCCCATTTTTCACTCATAACACCCCTGGGTATATTCCGATCGGGCTGCAAAGTTTCGGGACACAACTAGGGCCCAAATGGAGCCGGTGCGCGAAAGAATGAATTTGTTAGACCGAAATTAGAGTAGATACGCGTGATACGGCGGACAGCGTGGCGTAAGGCGGACGGACATCACGCAAGGCTGTATGATATCGAGATGGCTGTCCTGGGACACGATTACATTTGAAGAATGACGATTATTTTAGATTTTGTTGATAGGTACTTTTGCAACTTGAACAAACGTTACTCTTCATGAATAACAACAAATAATTTATTAATTATTAAATTATTGAATCCCTCGCATTTTTACGAAACTGTAATTCCCGGGCCGGCTCCAGTACTCGATTCAGGGCTTTCCTGGGGGGAGCTTGAGGGTAGGTACTGACCACACAAAACAGTTATCAACGCACAAGGGCCGTCTACAGGTAAATAATAAACCGTTGTGCAATAATTTGCAGCGTTTTTGTTTAAATAAATTTAGAAATGGAATCAGAATGCCCTGAAACGGAAAAGAATCGAAACAGTTTCAAAAATTCGCGTACCTACTAAAAATGTTGGGACCCATTGCAATTTAGCGTAGTTTCTTCGAAAATGCACTGAAACCTGAAACGCTCACATCCCTTGTTCGACGTGTGTATTCGAACTTTTCGAATGAAAATTTCTTGCCTCGCATATATTATAGGGTTTCAGACTGTCATCTATGAAGTAGTAGACTGCTCATACTCAATTTTGAATCAGGCACGTCCTTTCTCTTGAATTTCAACATGCAACATGCTCGGTAAATTTATTGTGAAAATTGACTGTTTCTGATCCACTGTGCGGTGGTTGGACGAAACGAAGACTGCATGAACTGTCTTTGTTCAATGTCGTTTCTAATGAAGCAATTTCAAGTTGTAATTTCATTTGGGCCAATCCAAAATGTCAACGTCCATCTTCTGTTATGTTGACCTCTCCTCTTTCTACACTCTGAAAACTGACTTGTTTATAGTTGCTCCGGAGGGGAAAAAAATGCAGCGAACACGAAAGGGCAACGATTTATCTCATGAATATATATCATCGCCACAGAGTCGCCCGCAGTTTTCTCCCGCACAACGGCCTGAGCCGTATTATTCCTTATGTATTCCAACCGACCTTCTCTGCCTCGGGTACATCGCCTTGTCGACTTTAGTGGGGTTTCAAGTGAATACCGTCTTGAAAGGCTGAGTCGCGGTGGAGGGGGGGGGGGGGGGGGGGGGGGTGCAAATCGATTTACTGCGTCATATATAAGTCTGTTAACACGAGACAGTTCGAATAATTTATCTGCGATACATATTAAAGAGAAGCGGTTTGGGAGGTTGTTTTCGTCGTTGTCTAGGAATTTATTGACGGCAGTTTGATCCAAAAGGTTTTGTACATTAATTTTTGAAAACATTTTCGATTATTCTCCGCTTCGCCGATGTTCTGCGTACAGTTTGCCATCAATAAATGGGCTATGTCCAAGACTTTCTTCAGCGGTATTTCGTTATTATTTTCAACAATGAACCTTCGGAATCGAGCACGAAATTTGTTTACCCCCCCCCCCCCCCCTTAAATCTGACGGTTTCTGTTAAGGTAGGTACGTGTAGAATCCGAAAATGGAATAAATAAATTTCCATCCGTCAGCCATACTTCATTTTAGTTTATTATTCTCTGAATAACACCCTGTGTTCGGTTCGGAAGTTTTTTTTTTTTAAACCCGCTCAAAATACCATCTTTTACGTTTCAAGGTGCGTAGATTCTTACTTAGAACAGGGATCGATTTGAAGTGGCACCAATGGTTCATGGAACAGGGGTGGATATGAAGTGGCGCCACTGGTTAAACTGGAACAGGGATCAATCTGAAGTGGCGCCAATGGTTAAGTTGGAACAAGGGACGATTGGAAGTGGCGCCTTGGTTCATGGAACAGAGGTGGATATGAAGTGACGCCACTGGTAAACTTGGAACAGGGATCAATCTGAAGTGGGCCACTGGTTAAGTTGGAACAAGGGTCGACTGGAAGTGACGCCACTGGTAAACTTGGAACAGGGTCAATCTGAAGTGGCGCCACTGGTTAAGTAGGAACAAGGGTCGGCTGGAAGTGGCGCCACTGGTTAAGTTAGAACAAGGGTCGATTGGAAGTGGCGCCTTGGTTCATGGAACGGGGGGGGATATGAAGTGGCGCCACTGGTTGAACTGGAACAGGGATCGATCTGAAGTGGCGCCACTGGTTAAGTTGGAACAAGGGTCGATTGTAAGTGGCGCCACTAGTTCATGGAACAGAGGTGGATATGAAGTGACTCCACTGGTTAAACTGGAACAGGGATCGATCTGAAGTGGCGCCACTGGTTAAGTTGGAACAAGGGTCGGCTGGAAGTGGCGCCACTGGTTAAGTTAGAACAAGGGTCGATTGGAAGTGGCGCCTTGGTTCATGGAACAGGGGTGGATATGAAGTGGCGCCACTGGTTGAACTGGAACAGGGATCGATCTGAAGTGGCGCCACTGGTTAAGTTGGAACAAGGGTCGATTGTAAGTGGCGCCACTAGTTCATGGAACAGAGGTGGATATGAAGTGACTCCACTGGTTAAACTGGAACAGGGATCGATCTGAAGTGGCGCCACTGGTTAAGTTGGAACAAGGGTTGATTGGAAGTGGCGCCACTGGTTTACTTGGAACAGGGATCGTTTGGAAGTGGCGCCACTGGTTTACTTTGAACAGGGATCGATTTGAAGTGGCGCCACTGGTTTACTTGGAACAGGGATCTTTTTGAAGTTGCGCCACTGGTTTACTTGGAACAGGGATCGATTTGAAGTGGCGCCACTGGTTTACTTGGAACAGGGATCTTTTTGAAGTTGCGCCACTGGTTAAGTTGGAACAGGGATCGATCTGAAGTGGCGCCACTGGTTAAGTTGGAACAAGGGTCGATTGTAAGTGGCGCCACTAGTTCATGGAACAGAGGTGGATATGAAGTGACGCCACTGGTTAAACTGGAACAGGGATCGATCTGAAGTGGCGCCACTGGTTAAGTAGGAACAAGGGTCGGCTGGAAGTGGCGCCACTGGTTAAGTTGGAACAAGGGTCGATTGGAAGTGGCGTCTTGGTTCATGGAACAGAGGTGGATATGAAGTAGCGCCACTGGTTAAGTTGGAACAAGGGTCGATTGTAAGTGGCGCCACTAGTTCATGGAACAGAGGTGGATATGAAGTGACTCCACTGGTTAAACTGGAACAGGGATCGATCTGAAGTGGCGCCACTGGTTAAGTTGGAACAAGGGTCGTTTGGAAGTGGCGCCACTGGTTTACTTGGAACAGGGATCGTTTGGAAGTGGCGCCACTGGTTTACTTTGAACAGGGATCGATTTGAAGTGGCGCCACTGGTTTACTTGGAACAGGGATCTTTTTGAAGTTGCGCCACTGGTTTACTTGGAACAGGGATCGATTTGAAGTGGCGCCACTGGTTTACTTGGAACAGGGATCTTTTTGAAGTTACGCCACTGGTTAAGTTGGAACAGGGATCGATCTGAAGTGGCGCCACTGGTTAAGTTGGAACAGGGATCGATCTGAAGTGGCACCACTGGTTAAGTTGGAACAAGGGTCGACTGGAAGTGGCGCCACTGGTTAAGTTAGAACAAGGGTCGATTGGAAGTGGCGCCACTGGTTTACTTGGAACAGGGATCGTTTGGAAGTGGCGCCACTGGTTTACTTTGAACAGGGATCGATTTGAAGTGGCGCCACTGGTTTACTTGGAACAGGGATCTTTTTGAAGTTGCGCCACTGTTAAGTTGGAACAGGGATCGATTTGAAGTGTCGCCACGGTTATGTTGGAACAAGGGTCGATTGGAAGTGGCGCCAGTGGTTCATGTAATAGGGGTGGATATGAAGTGGCGCCACTTTCACATCCACCCCTGTTCCATGAACCACGGGCGCCACTTCCAATCGACCCTGGTTCTTGGAACAGGGGTGGATATGAAGTGGCGCTACTGGTTCATGGAACAGAGGTGGATATGAAGTGACTCCACTGGTTAAACTGGAACAGGGATCGATCTGAAGTGTCGCCACTGGTTAAGTTGGAACAAGGGTCGATTGGAAGTGGCGCCACTGGTTTACTTGGAACAGGGATCGTTTGGAAGTGGCGCCACTGGTTTACTTTGAACAGGGATCGATTTGAAGTGGCGCCACTGGTTTACTTGGAACAGGGATCTTTTTGAAGTTGCGCCACTGGTTTACTTGGAACAGGGATCGATTTGAAGTGGCGCCACTGGTTTACTTGGAACAGGGATCTTTTTGAAGTTGCGCCACTGGTTAAGTTGGAACAGGGATCGATCTGAAGTGGCGCCACTGGTTAAGTTGGAACAGGGATCGATCTGAAGTGGCACCACTGGTTTACTTGGAACAGGGATCTTTTTGAAGTTGCGCCACTGGTTAAGTTGGAACAGGGATCGATTTGAAGTGTCGCCACCGGTTAAGTTGGAACAAGGGTCGATTGGAAGTGGCGCCAGTGGTTCATGTAACAGGGGTGGATATGAAGTGGCGCCACTTTCATATCCACCCCTGTTCCATGAACCACTGGCGCCACTTCCAATCGTCTCTGGTTCTTGGAACAGGGGTGGATATAAAGTGGCGCCACTGGTTAAGTTGGAACAGGGATCGATCTGAAGTGGCGCCACTGGTTAAGTTGGAACAAGGGTCGACTGGAAGTGGCTCCACTGGTTAAGTTAGAACAAGGGTCGATTGGAAGTGGCGCCACTTGTTAACTTAGAACAGGGATCGATTTGAAGTGGCGTCACTGGTTTACTTGGAACAGGGATCTTTTTGAAGTTGCGCCACTGGTTAAGTTGGAACAGGGATCGATTTGAAGTGTCGCCACCGGTTAAGTTGGAACAAGGGTCGATTGGAAGTGGCGCCAGTGGTTCATGGAACAGGGGTGGATCTGAAGTGGCGCCACTTTCATATCCACCCCTGTTCCATGAACCACTGGCGCCACTTCCAATCGTCTCTGGTTCTTGGAACAGGGGTGGATATAAAGTGGCGCCACTGGTTCTTGGAACAGGGGTGGATATGAAGTGGCGCCACTGGTTGAGTCAGAACAAACACATTTTGAGAGGCGGAGAGGGAATAAATTGTTTACTTCAAGAAGCTAACCACTTTACTTTTGCCTCCCTCGAACAAAAATACGGGCTGCGCATTTTATTCAGCCTCCTCAGTGTGAAAATCAACAATGGAAGGACTTTATATACGCATTGTGCCTGTTTCGAAATAAACAACTTTCACAATTTGGAATTGTTCGTGAGAAAAAAAAAATCTATTCATTTCGGCGTTGAATAGGAGCAGTTTCTTCAGAAAAAGAAGAGGAAAAAATCCTTTTCTCTTTCTCAACCTTTTCCGTCTGATCCTCTTACTGCTGTTCGGCGAAATACCCATGCAAATCTCTTTATTACAAATTCATTGCTTGAATAGAATTCCTCTCTGACGGCTCAAGAACCGAGAAACTCGCAAATTCGTTATCAAACTTGTTAATTCCCCTTCTTATACGAAGGAAAACTCCGTTGTAAGTAAGCCTACCCCGTCACAGGGCCAAGTTTCTTATACAATTATTGGGTCGGGGTTTGAGGAACCGAAAGATCCTCCCGCAGAGGTTCAACGGGGCTTAATACTTTATCGGTTAGGGGGGCGCGCCTACGGTTCGAATTATTGACGGGTGGGCCGTTAGTCGCGAAGGCGGTCAGAGGAGGATCAGCGTTATGTTGCTGGGCCTCCTGAAATCTTTATGAGCGGCCGGCGGGAATCTTAATCGTCCGAACATGCACTTGAGCGTTAACGGGCTCCGCGCGGTTAACGGAGGCCGTTTCCCGGGGGTTGATGCGTTGTAAGCGACCTCGCGAACGGCTTTCGAGAAACGAACGATGCCACAGCGGAGCGAGATGATTCAAAACCGAGCCACAGCGCGATTCTGCGGCTCGTTTACCTTTTTGTCGGTATGGAGTCGGCGTCGCTATCCGTCTCCTGTAACGACACCGGGTGTAACGACAACACTGCAACGACAAAAAGGTAGCGAGCCGCAGAATCGCGCTGTGGCTCGGTTTTGAGGAGCGAAATTGGTATTCAGGGACTTTCGATGCCGAACTTGAATAACGAAATGTCGTTGCAGAATGAGGTACCGACGTCGTTAGCTTGTCTCATGAAATCTGATTCTTAGGACGAGCATTCGACTGGAATTCTTTCCGCCAATACCGTCTCCACAGAGATAAGCTGTGATAAAGGGGAGTGCGTGCGTTCGTGCGCGTGTTATCGACATATTTTTGACAAATCACCTTCGATGAATGAATTTGTCACTGAATCAGACAAAGGAGGACAGGACCCTGGGTTTCCTGGGACAGCCATTGTCTGTTCTGTTTGTCTGTCTTGATTGAATGTTGATACCACCTCTGTGACATATTTGCGGTGATTACAGCCATTTTCACAGGTTTTTGACCCATAAATATTGAATTTTGAGAGTTAAAACCTCGTTAACCTTAATTCTTCACTCATTGGTCAAAATCAATCTAATATTTGGTCTCCTCACTCTGAAAAAAGTGGAGAACGATACTTCTCAAGCCCAAGTTCAGTAAAACGTCAAAAACACCAAATTTTACACCCATTCACCCATAACACCTCTGGGTGTTTTCCGATCGGGCTGCAGAGAAAGAGAGAAAGGGGCACAACTAGGTAGGGCCAAAACAGTTTTTTTTTTTAAATCACGGAGGATATCGATGACACGGAGGACGGCGGATGGACATTGCGTTTTTGGAATCTACGCACTCTGAAACGTATAAAAGAAATTTTTTTTGAGGGGGTGTTGAAAAAACTGTCCGAACCGAATACGCAGGTGTACTGTTCAGAGCATAATAAACCAAAATGTGTTATATTTAAATGTAATTATATTTTTCTATAAAAGACGAAAGAACTCTCCGGGAGAATTATATAGATGGTTATATCTTATATTTTTATACCCCCAGATTATGTGGGGCCTCTACAGATAGGTTTCTAGGGGTCAACAACTGACACTGCTGACAACGAGTAGATATGTTTAGCTATCGGGATTAGAAATAAGAAATGTACGCAGCTAACGTTCTCGACGCGTCAATACGTAAATTGCCTCTCTAAACGATGTTCACATCTTTCACGTCAGTAACATAAAGTCAATCGCGATCAATTAACTTGATTATTCTACCCTTCAACGGCCCCGCCCTCCGCTCGCCGTGAGAAAGTGATAAATGAGAAAAGTTTTCTAATCGACAGAAAATTATTTTCTGCCTCGTAGGTACTAACAACTCATTATTCACCACTTTGAAGGGAACTTTGAACAATTTCGCTTTGTTGTTGTCTCTCTATTGAAAAAAGCGAGGGATTTTGTAAGGATTCCGATGAATTATAATGAATCCGTAATACGGTTCATTGAAGCGGAGTTGTTTGCTGATCGTTACCGGGATCACGGACTAATTAGCGTTTAATTATACGCTGACAGAGGGGAGAAAATTCTTGTTTTTCAAGGAGGCACAGGAAAAGGGGGTGAAATACTGATGTGGGCTCAACCTCCCTCTGTTTGTCGGGAGTTATCCAGAGGCGTTTTGATGTTCTTGTTATAAATCAAAGGCTGATACTGAAGGCTGTCGTAGGTACGAGTATTTAGGCCCACGGCCCCCTCCGGGTTAATTCAACCAGGGCGATACGAGTCCATCGTCTGTTCCATTCGTATCGGTCATTATAAAGCATAATAACTTAACAAGTGAGCTCTACAGGCCGCACGGTGGGATGAAACCCCGAAAACGCGCTCAAAACATAATTTTCAAAATGTTTTTGGGGATTAATCTGATAGTTATTTCTGAGTTCATGTGCATACAGAGCCTCCAAAACTAAAGTTGTTGACCGTAGAAAAAAATTACTACAGCCCGTGACGGAGGATAACATTGTCAAAAACGTGTTACATTATTTGCATTAAATTGCGAACCATTAATCTGTCGAAGTATGTGCAAAAACTAACCTTAGTATTGGTTTGGTTTATTATTTTCAATAATGAACCTTAGGTATCGAAGCATGAAAAACAAATTTTTAACCCCCCCCCCCCCCCCATCAAAATTTTATTGTTTCCGTTTCAAGGTACGTAGAATCCGAAATGGAATTTTAAAAATTTGCCCGTCCGCCGTACGCCGTACTTTTCTTAATTACCATGAACCAAAATTAATGAAATTTGGTCTGTAGGTCCCGTTTGGGGTCTAGTTGGTCCCCGAAGTTCGGCGTTACTGTCAGTCAACTCTAAGGGGTGAAAAATAGGGGATGAAATTTTCAGAGCTCGAAAACTTTCAATAGAAGGTATGTGTCATGGTATCCTCCCAGAACCACAACTTTGCTATGTAGAAATAAGATCTCGCCAAATAAACTTAGAAGTGGGAACGGAAAACGCAGGAGAGCCGAGGGCCAGCCTGGAGATCCCCACCATCCTCCACTAGCTGGAGGATGGAGGGAGACAGCTCCCAAGCCTATATATACTCGCGTCCTTCGCCTTTTTAACCATTCTACGCTCTCCTCTAGTCGCTGACTACTCTCCTTCTTACCTCGTTTCTCTCCTTACCTAAAAGATCTTAGGCACGGTGGTGATTCGCTCATAACCAAACCAAGCAAATTCACCCTAAAAGATCTCGGGCATGGTGGTGGTCTGCCCATAACCAAACCGAGCAAGCTTCCAAAAAGATCCTGGGCATGGTGGTGGCCCGCCCATAACCAAACCAGGCAACACTCCCAAAAAGATTCCACGCATGGTGGTGGTACGCCCATAACCAAACCGAGCAAGCTTCCAAAAAGATCCTGAGCATGGTGGTGGTCCGCCCATAACCAAACCAGGCAACACTCCCGAAAAGATTCCACGCATGGTGGTGGTACGCCCATAACCAAAACGGACACATCCAAAAAGATCCCGGGCATGGTGGTGGTCCGCCCATAACCAAACCAGGCAACACTCCCGAAAAGATTCCACGCATGGTGGTGGTACGCCCATAACCAAAACGGACACATCCAAAAAGATCCCGGGCATGGTGGTGGTCCGCCCATAACCAAACCGGGCACATCCCCCCTCGACGCCGCTCGTAGTGGATGTGCGTCAAATTTCGCATTGACTACAGTATGGTTTTTTGCACGTTTTTAAATTGATTTTGAACTAAAGAATTTTTTGATACCTCCCGGAGCATTCTATGTCCAGCCGTTCGTTTGCACCAAAAAGCTTCGTCAACATGATCGTGAATCAAACGGTATTAATCCGGCCGGGATATCATCGCTAGGGAGCACCTGACTATAATCAAGGATGGCTGTATGAAGTCGAGTTGGTTGTTCTGTAATATTATTTAATTTGAAAAATGATGGCTCTTTTGGATTTTGTTTATAGGTACTTTTGTCTTGAACAAACCTAATGTTTCATGAATAAAAACAAATAATGATTAATTACTGAATTCACCGCATATTTATGGAACTGTAATTCCCCGGTTGACTCCAGTACTCGATTTGGGGCTTTCCTGGGGGGAAGCACGAGGGTAGGTTGACCCTCGAGTCAACTGACCAGAGAAAACTGTGATCTACGCAGAATGGGCATCTATATTGGTAAATTATTACACAACGGTTTATTATTTACCTTATGCTTCATGAAAAACAACAAATAATTAATTATTGAATCCCGCGCATTTTTAAGAAAAAAAATCCCGGGCCGGCTCCGATACTCGATTTAGGGCCATGTGAGGGGTGGGCTTTCCTGAGGATAGCTCGAAGGTAGGTAATGGTCATAAAAAACTGTGATCTATGCAGAAGAGGCACCTACACAGGTTGAACGAAGGAGATCGGAGAATTTTCTCATTTGTGGCGCGATCTACGAATCGACGATGACCACCACTTTTCGTATTCTGGATGAGAAAAGGCACATTCTGCTACAACTTGGAGAAAGTTTCTTGTACACTTGAAAAAATTCAGTGATTTTCGAGGTATGATTTCGCCACAAAGATGGCTAGCTGTTTACATTACGGTACCTAGCTAAGTACCATTTAAAAATAACTTCATCTGTTTATTTGATCAACTACTGAACTACTACATCCTATTCTGTTCAATTACACTCGCGGTCAAAAAACCGGCGCACCGTGATATACCTATTTTAAAGATGCAGATCTGTGACGGTAGATGCGGATTTTTTCGTGCAAGTAGTACACTTATTTCTGGTTGAACACTTAGGCTGCGGAAATTAGTCGTCTACATGCACGAATAATAAACATCTTCGTTGACCCAGGGGCGGAAAATCTATTTTGCACCGAGTGATTCGCAAGTATTCGCACAAAAATCCCAACTTAAACGGGATCGGTTCGCACAATGCAGGAATACGGACGAAAACGGATGAACGACAGGGGCCCAGCGGATACGTTCCCCTTCCAAACCACACGTTGGGATCGTTCGTGCGTTTTCGTCCGAATTCGGCAGAGCTCAAATTCGCAACTTTTCGTAGCTTTCTGCACCCAGAGGGCGATAGGCCAAATTATCGCTTTGGGACTGAGCAAATTCAATAGCATAAAGCGAAGAATAATAACAAGCGACAGAGTTAACATTTTAAACAGTGAGTACTGTGCATTCTACACACATAGGTATACTGTACGTATTTGAAAATAAATATTTATTTCAAGTGTCAAAAATATCGTCATCATAAAAACGTCTGACATAAAAGGCGGACGGTTTTGTGTGTGTGACAGCAAACTCACCCCCCCCCCCCCCCCCCCACCACCATTATCACTAACTGGGGGTAGCCACGTGCAAATGAAACTAGTTTTTCAATATTGGGAATAGCGGAAGCGGGTATGAAGTTTTTATACGTTGCAGCCGCATGCATTCCTGGATGAAAATTAGACCAACGGAAAGAAATATCGATGGCCTCGCGGTTCCCGGGTGAACTATGTGAAGGTAATATAGGAGCGACCGGACTGTAACCTCTGGCTATCCACGACGTGCATTTTTGAACGCCACTAGTTTAATACCTGCTAATGAAATAGTGTTCGAATTGAATACGTATTTAGGGATATCAACTACGAGTACAAACAGGTATTTTTGAACGCTGAACTATCTGAATTAGTTGACGGCTGCTGGAAGATTCATCACCAATGGAATTGTTTTCAATGTATTATACATAACTGATGGTAGAATATCAGCAATAAAGCTACTTTCAAATTCTTGGACTTCAATTGATGGATGGACCAGAAATTGCATCCCCACAATTCCTCAAGTGCCTACCGAGGGAAAACTACTTCAAGCAGTCATCACAACGGAAAGGTTTTCTGTCCATTGGACATTCATTATTAGAGCTCGGATCAGTATGCACTTGAAAACCTCGAAATATTCATTTAAAACTTTCGAAATATGCGCTCATCCGAAATATCTGCACTGAAATATGCACTCATCCTAAATACGTACAGCCGTACATTTTAAATAGTGATATTTAAATCACGATAGGAGCGTTTAAAATAGCAAAAACCTGAGATTACTTGTATGGAAGAATACACACAAATAAACACCAAAAATAGAATTACTTATTGATTAGATATAATTTTAGAAATCAATAGGTACCTATTATATGGAGAAAAAATTATGGAATTACATAAATTATATGGAATTAAACGTTTTAGCTAAATACGAAAGAGTTCGTTTGTCCAACCAATAGCTTCTCCTAATTGTTTTGGTGCCTGTGCCACCCTTCTCCGAAATGCGCCATGATAATGCGCGTTGTCACCTGGCGATTGTGTGCACAGCGTAGGGTGTCAACCACTACTTACCTGCTGCGACTTCTGTGATCGATCTCGTATCCTCCTAAAGGTTTTAGATACGTCTACCTCAGAAACAGAAGTGTGGAAATTTTTATGCAAAAATAATATGCAATTCAAATTTGAATTTAAATGGCGGTTGTGGGCACTGCGTAGTACCTGCAACCAGTACCTACTATGCCTTCTGTTATTGATCTCGTATCCTCAAAAGGTTAGTACACGTCTAGCTCAGAACAGAAGTTCAAAAATGTTTATGCAAACATATGAATTTTAAATTTGAATTTAAATTATGTACCTACCTAGCCGACTAAGATCCAAGCATCTCTTCCCCCCACACCCTCAGAATGACAAGCAATTTCGTGCGAACTAGTTTTAAAGTAGCCCCTAAGCTTTCCTCGCTGCACATCTTGATTTTGACCATAATATCTTTCTTCTGTTAATCACAGGCCTTACGCTCACTACTCCTATTTTTCATCGGCACTTTATTTTTTCTCCTTCTTACATTTTGGGTAGATACCCGTACGCAACTTTTCACTTCATATTCAGCAAACTGTGAAGCGACCAAAATCTCGTTTGTATCCTCAGTAGCTGTGGAGTCATGTCACCTACTAATCGCCTACTACTTTCACATGAAGTTCAAGGAGATACTTATTTTTTGTATATTACATGACAGAATATTATAGTACTTTTGTGCTTAATCAGCTACGGGTCAGAATAGAAAAAATAATAAAATTAGTGGTAGGTACGCAGAAGAGCAGAACAAGTTAATAAGTCCTACACATATATGCCTGCGTGTGCTTTCGTTATTAAATAGTAATTGTTAATTGTTGAATAAATACTTGTTAATAATGATTGTAAAATAATTGGGCTTGTTATAAACAGTGTTCGCCTGAATTATTTTTAGAAAAATGTCCGCTACCCAAGACACTGACTGACTAGCGACCGCCCGGGAAGGTATCTTGCGACTGGTAGGATACAAACAGGGTACCTACCCGTCTCTTGCAGGTAGCGCCGTCTGTGGTTCCCCACATAGTAGTGAAGTGACTGTAAAGATAGGTAATATCAACGGAGTCGTTACATTTCCACCGGACGTGGACATACTGTTCCACTGGTGTCGATATGCAGCCTGATAAGGAGGATATCTACTCCAACGGACTTCAGTTCTACGGAACATTCACTCCGCTGGAACGCGTGTGTTGTAAGAAATACTGGTTTATTATATACCAAACATTATTCACTGAATAATAAACCAAGAAGGTATAAAATACGATTTATCGACAAGCGTCAATCACAAAACACGCGATTCTCATCTAACAAATACCACTTCTGAATCTTTAAGGATTCCACAATGTCTCTTGCTAATCGTGGATGTACAATTAGGTACTGAAATTTTTCTATGGGCATATTCATTTCAACACGTCAATAGATTTGATGAAATCACTTCTGTGATACTAGAAACTATTACAAACTACTTACACAAACTTTACCTATGACGCCATTTCGCTTTCTTTCCACTGGTTTACCGCCCACTTTCGACCATCGGATACCCCTCATACAGCACCTTTTCGGAAAGCACTCGCCGAAATCTTTCACATGGGAAAATAAAATAAAACAGGTTAAATTGCCCATTATTATCGGTTCACCTGATGAGTGATAGTAAACAAGTGGAACTGGAAGGTCGGATTAGAAGTAATCGCTCACCTCCGGTGGAATTGCACCAGACTCATCTCAACGTATCCGTCCCGTCCCTTCAGAATTGCCTGATGTGAAGGAGGCCTAATTGTTACCATAACGTACTATTGCAGCCCGTTCAAAATTGTTAGGCCTAATACCTTTACCTACCTACCAAAACCAAATACCTACTGTCGTGAGTCCCTCCCGGGAACACTCCACTAAGCAACCTTAAAGCTCTCACCAATATTCGTATGTAAAACTTACCTTCCGCTAATAAACATCTGAGTGGGGAGACAGGCAACAGAATCCAGGGGACACAACCTGGGCCCCCCCCAAAACTCCCAACAGGGGAGTTGGAGGGAGAGGCCTCCAGTTCCTATATAACCCTGGATCCTGGAGCTTTAGCTTCATTCGACACTTCCTCTAACCAGCTCTCTCTTCTCTCTCTACCTTCCTCCTCCCAGATGCCTGGTGGTATCCGCCGCTCTGGGAATTCACCTCCTACCTTCTCCTCTTGTCTACATCGGTGGATATCCGCCGCCTAGACAAGCACCTTCCTTCCTTCACCTACATCGGTGGATTACCGCCGCCTAGGTGAATTTCCTTCCTCTCGCCTACATCGGTGGATTACCGCCGCCTAGACGAGATTCCTTCCACTCACCTACATCGGTGGATTACCGCCGCCTAGGTGAATTTCCTTCCTCTCACCTACATCGGTGGATTACCGCCGCCTAGGTGAAATTCCCTCGCTCTCATCTATTCACTCCTTCACGCCACCGTGATGATAAATTTAAATTCATCACAGTGGTGAACCCGACGTTCATCCAACCTTCTATCCTCTTACCACCTCATGTGTCGCCCCAGTCTAGTTCGGTGTCCCGAATTTTAAATTCACATTTAAAATAGTCAGTATAAATTCGCAATTTTTTGGCCCACCCGCAACCGCTCACACAGCTCTCAACTCTCCGCCGCAAACACATCCGCTGCCGCAAATTGCGAATTTTCAAATTCAAACACTCAAATTGAATTTTGTTTACAGCCACCTCAACCATGGACCCGAACGCTCCGTCACCGCCGCTCCTCCGGCCATCCCTGCTGCAGCCGCCGACCGCTGCGACAACTGACGCAGCCGACAACCCCTTCACCACCCTCGCACCGCCCGGCTCCGCCGCATCAACCGCCCCCGCCGCCGCCGCCGCTGCAGGCGCAACACACGCCGCCGCCGACGTCATCTCCACCTCCTATGCCGCCGCCGCCACCGCTGCGGCCGCAGCACACGCCGCCACCGACGTCACATGCACCTCCTCCGCCTAGCCGACAGGGTGCACGACCTCGCCGCCGCCGCCTGCGCCGGCGAACTACGCAACCCCCGCACCACATCCCCTCCACGACAACACGCCTCGACGTCCCGCGGCGGGCCCCCCTCCTCGCCAAAACGGGGGGGACCGCCCCCCTTCCCCCCCCCCGCCCGCATCAACTACACCACCGCCACTATGCCGCCGCCACGGCCGCCAACCTCCCACCAGCAACTCGCTGCACCACAAAACCCCTTCCCCGGACGCACAACGGCAAAACCCCCACCTCCCCCACGGCCGCACCTCCCTGCGCCGCCACCAACCCCCGTCCCCGGACGCACACCGTTCCCCCACCCAGGAACGGCAAAACCCCCACCTCCCCCACGGCCGCACCTCCCTGCGCCGCCACCAACCCCCGTCCCCGGACACACACCGTTCCCCCACCCAGGAACGGCACAACCCCCACCTCCCCCACGACAGCGCCTCCCTGCGCCGCCCCCAAACAACACTGCCCCTCCTACGCCGCCGCCACGGCCGCCAACCCTCCAACCGCGCCTAGCTGCGCCGCCAAACCCCTCACCCCACCACCGACCGTTCCCCCACCCAGGAACGGCAACCCCTCCACCTTCCCCCATGCCAGCGCCTCCCTGCGCCGCCCCCACACAACACTACCCCTCCTACGCCGCCGCCACGGCCGCCAACCCTCCAACCGCGCCTAGCTGCGCCGCCAAACCCCTCACCCCACCACCGACCGTTCCCCCACCCAGGAACGGCAACCCCTCCACCTCCCCCCATGCCAGCGCCTCCCTGCGCCGCCCCCACACAACACTACCCCTCCTACGCCGCCGCCACGGCCGCCTGCCCTCCAACCGCGCCTAGCTGCGCAGCCAAACCCACCTTGTAAATTTTTGTACATATTACTCCACTCATCATCATCAGCCTCATCACCATTGTACATATTCCTCCAATAATTGTCACTTCATCAATTTTTTACTCATCACCATCGTTATCCTCATCACCATTGTACATATTTCTCCCATCATCAATTTTTGTCATACTACCTTCATCAATTTTGTCATACTACCTTCATCAATTTTGTCATCCTACCTACTACTAATTTTGTCCTACCTACTACTTACTTACTACTCCTTACTATGTACTCTATCTTTATATAAACCCTAGAATTAAGTCACCACCGGTCACACTTCTGCCTTCAGCACTTCATTTGTTTGCTTCAGCCTTCAGCTCCTGTCAACTTGCGCCTTCAGCTCCCCTCTTGTTTCCGCAGCCCTCAGCCCCTGTCACCTTGAGCCTTCAGCTACCTCAAACATTGGTTCGAACTGGGGGGACCTCTGTCGTGAGTCCCTCCCGGGAACACTCCACTAAGCAACCTTAAAGCTCTCACCAATATTCGTATGTAAAACTTACCTTCCGCTAATAAACATCTGAGTGGGGAGACAGGCAACAGAATCCAGGGGACACAACCTGGGCCCCCCCCAAAACTCCCAACAGGGGAGTTGGAGGGAGAGGCCTCCAGTTCCTATATAACCCTGGATCCTGGAGCTTTAGCTTCATTCGACACTTCCTCTAACCAGCTCTCTCTTCTCTCTCTACCTTCCTCCTCCCAGATGCCTGGTGGTATCCACCGCTCTGGGAATTCACCTCCTACCTTCTCCTCTTGTCTACATCGGTGGATATCCGCCGCCTAGACAAGCACCTTCCTTCCTTCACCTACATCGGTGGATTACCGCCGCCTAGGTGAATTTCCTTCCTCTCGCCTACATCGGTGGATTACCGCCGCCTAGACGAGATTCCTTCCACTCACCTACATCGGTGGATTACCGCCGCCTAGGTGAATTTCCTTCCTCTCACCTACATCGGTGGATTACCGCCGCCTAGGTGAAATTCCCTCGCTCTCATCTATTCACTCCTTCACGCCACCGTGATGATAAATTTAAATTCATCACACCTACCTTTAAAAAATTTATTAAAAACTCGTTTAACGATATAACTACTACAACTCACGTTTTATTAACAGCCGCATCAAACTGGAACAACCATTTATTAAGTAAGAAAAAGACAAACAGCCAGTGCCTTAAAAACCTTAGTATTTAATTGCATAATTTGGTGTTTTAAAACTGACAGGCAATAAATGATAAGCTTGAATTTTTAAACATTTTTAATGTTTGGGAGGGGATTATGTATCTGCCCAGGGCGCTAGCTACCTGAAACCGGGACCTGGCAGGTACAACATAAGTTGACCTCTGTAAGTTCTGTGAATGTCCGACTGATGGATCGGAAATTTTAATAATGCCTGCAATAGGTAATTTTGTACGAGAAACGTTCCAACAAGACTGGTGGCACTTTTCAAGTTTGAAACATCTAAATTACTTCGAGCTTCCGCCAATAGTATTGTGGTGGGCGAAAGGGTGAATTGTGGGGACTCTGTAGACATTGTATCTTATTACGTGTGCCATCTCGTTCAGCTTGGAGCTACTCAGGACATCGGTCAGCAGTCGGTGGTAGCTTAGCTCATTATCACCAGACTTATTCACCAGGAAATGGCAGCAGATAAAACATATTCTGAACTCTCTCCTCCAGCATCCCGTCCTCGATAAGGCGACCAGCACTGATCCCGGTTTGATGGTGATGAATCTGCCACCTCCGGTGTTATTAGAACCTCCCGCTCGGAAGCTCTTATAATAATCTTCCTTTTCACCGATCCTTCAGACCTCATCTTAAGCCCCCCCCCCCCCTTCCACCGGGACACTACCACCTACCAGACCAAACTCATTTTGAAAGGGTCTCATCACTCAAGCTTCTACCTTCTAAACCAACGGATTTAGACTCCACAACCACACATTTCCCTCTGTTCTAACGTACCACAGACAAATTTCCAATTCTCACCGTTTGTTGGGTGGAACGGTTTCAAGTTTGATGAAAAAATCTTTTAAAAACTTTTTTTTAAATCATTATACCGACTTTTAGCTCACATCAGACAAAAGTAATAGAATTTTAAGCATGAGGAAATTGAAAATACCTAAGTATTACATTCTCTCTCAAATACTGAGGACGTTAGGACCATAATTTCCCAATACTTGAGTAGTTTCTTAAGATCTTGCTTTACTATATTTCCACATACCTGAACCATAGGTGTCCTTTATTTTTCACTGATCTTTCACTTACCTGCAACATAGAAAAGTGACACGTTATTTCAAATTTGATCTTTCACGCTTCAAATTTCAAGTTGTTTCAAATTAGAAGGAGCGTCATTTTACCTCTAAATTTCGTAATTTTGACTTAAAATTAGTGTCAGAACCTTCAAAATCGCCCACGCGCCGCCAAATTTCTTCAGGCTGAGCAAAGAAAAGGGCAACTTATAAGTCCTCCCTCTTCAGGCAAGCTTGGGAGAGGAAGATTCGGTCTCTAATTATTAATATAATTTTTAGCTTCAACGGCAATTCGCTCTCGGAGAATCATCGTCATATTATTATATACGAATATTGCGTATGGATCTTGGAAATGTTGGAAACTTGTCTTCGGTTCTTGCGTGAATACTTTATCAATCCGTTGAGTTTTGTCCTCAGCGAGTCCCTTCCCTACCCAAGACCTGAAGCCTGCAGAAATGAGAAGAGCGACACAAGGGGAACGTGGATCCCAACCATTCGATCTATGGATGGCGCCCGGAGGAATCCGACTTGACCCCAACACCGACTCTTGGCTTCAGTGAGAGATCCTCGTTCAATTGAGTGTCTGGGGCGAGCAGGGTCGGGGCAGAGAGGTAGATGAGGGCGAGTGGTTGGATTGAGAGTACAGAAGAGCCCCTTACAATACGGACATAAGCACCCATTACGATGCTCCAACTGAACGCAACACTTGACAGGCCGATCTATCAGTGCGAACGGTACAATTATAACACTACTACTACCATCTGCATATTGGCGGATATTACATAAAGCAGGCTTGCGTCATCTGTTTGGGATCCAACAAACCTCCACACACTGCCCACTCCATCCATTTATAACACAATAAATGTTGTCATCACTCCTACCGATACCAAATTTGTAACCACAAACCACGACATCTTACCAATATTATCTAATAAAGTCACAATAAACCACAACAGAAATAATTTGACAATTTGTTTATTCTCAACAGCACAAGCGGAAGCCCAATAATTACAGTAGATTATTATTTAATGATCTGTGTTATTCTAAATACTCGAACGTATTAATGAAAAAATTGCCGAATTCATAAATCATTCATTAATAGAAGAACAGAAAAATACTTATTGCATTAAATAAATTATGATGAACCTTTACAATTAAATACCCAAAATACATATTATAATAAAGAGGTGAGCAATTTAATAGAACCTGTAGTCAAAGCATCAAAGTCAAAAATTTTAAATGGAACAAAATGATACTTTATACCTAACACCCTCACATGTCAAATTAATCAGTAAAACAAACAGGTACCTTATACTCGTATGTAATACATAAGCAATTTACCTATACTTATCTAGTATAGGTATTCGATTTCGCAACAGCAGTATACGTATAGAATGTGGTACAATATACACCTAAATACATAGTGTTATAGTCAAGATAGAATTAAGAATAGAATAGCCGGATACCTAAGAGCCAGTTTATGGTCAAGTAAAAATTTGTAGCTGTTTGAATCTTCTTTAAATATGGAGCAAAAAGATAGTTTACAACACAATCACAACCCCTTACATGTAAAAATTAACCAGCTGAAAACCCCTTATATAAACATATAACAATTATAGTACACTATAACCATAAAGACTGTGGTAACTGCAATATGTAGACGATACTGTGGTAAATATACATATACATAGTATGGCAGGTAGATAGCAAAAAAATGGCACCAGTAGCAGTGATCAATAATCAACAAGAAAACTATATTTAAATACCTATTTTTCTTACATGGCCGTTTCTTTCTTGATTTCGTAGGTGACAATGTGGTACTCAATCGCTTTTTCTTGTCTGGTGGGAGCATTGTCGGAGTGCTTGGTATAATTTTCAAGTCTTTGACAACTAGCATTGTGCCAATGAACCCTGTCGACTTCTGAACATGATTGGAAGGAGAAATTTTACATTCCCTCTCATTTCCTTTGAATAAACGGACGTTTGGAAGACGTTGTAACCAGAACCCTCAATTTCCTTACGCTACTCATGATTTTGTTTTCGATGTAAATATTGCTCACCATGATTTTGATGGGCCTATTAGGTACCTACTCCCACTGTCCAACGCAACCTGCGCATCTGATGTCTTCTGCTAATCTGATCTGCTATCCAACTTAGAAATCCTTCAACTATAAAATCATCGGCCACATTCTGTAAAATCAATGAGAGGTGATGGTTTTTCTTGACCAGTTGTCTAATTAAAAATTCTTGAGTCGCTTGTGAATCCTCATGAGCTTGAATTTTTCTGGAAGGGATCTCAAGAGCTTCATCATTTGATATTCATGCTTTTAGTTCCTTTGGTTCTTGAAGAAGCCTCATTATGTGAATGTTAACACGGTCCTCTAGGCGGGATATCTGAACAGTCGCTATCTTCATCACAATACGGCACAAGGCATCGTACTCGAGTTAGTTGCTTCCATCGAAAATATCGCGAAACAGGCTCCTTTCTCAGCCGAGCTCAGAATAAGATAATTCATCTTCCATTTCATCTTCAACTATAAAACCATCGGCCACATTTTGTAAAATCAATGAGAGGTGATGGTTTTTCTTGACCAGTTGACTAATTAAAAATTCTTGAGTCACTCGTGAATCCTCATGTGCTTGAATTTTTCTGGAAGAGATCTCAAGAGCTTCAGCATAGGATATCCTGCCTTTAGTTCACCTCCTTTAGCTACCTTCGTCACCGCTCATCTCCCACTTCCTTCACTATGACACTGATATAACTGTCCCAATATTTCACATGTTGATCCATCCGAACAAGGGTGCGAACAAAATATAACCAAACACCTGAAAACATCCAAAGTTCATAAGGTAACATTTTATTGTATAATTTATTTTGATAAATACCAAGCACCAAATTTTTTACGTTTTGTAACCAATTAAGCAAATGCAAGAAAACAATACCAAGTCTCTAACTTGTGTGCTGAAAGAACAATACAAAACCGTAGGTTAGTACCTAACCCCGTACTCGTTACTAGGTACCTACCTAAATCACGAGTTAAATGTTGCTAAAATAATTCTGCCGATGACAAACAGTAGGTACCTAACAAAAAGAAACACACATAATGAAGTTCTGAAAAGAAATTGTTGATGAGGAGTGAAAAAAGTTGCAAAAGTACCTACCAACAAACTCCAGCCCCTTCTACGTAGATGGTATAATGAACCGTTGTGTAATAATTTACCGTTGAGTAATGATTTACCGTAGTAATAATTTACCCATCAATAATACTTCAACGTTTGTTCAAGTTTCACTACCTACCAACAAACTCCAAAAGAGCCATCATTTTTCAAATTAAATAATATCACAGAACAACCAACTCGACTTCATACTCCGCCAATATAATCAGGTGATCCCTACCAATGATTGGCCGTATTCACAAATTCCTATTGTGGGCGCGTCTCTGGTTACGAGATTTGGTTTGAATTGTATACAATTTCATTCACACTGGAGTCGAAAATGCCTGTTGGTGCAAACTTCGGGGCCTTACTGTGAACGAACGGCTGGACGTACGATGCTCCGGATGGTCTTAAAAAACTCGCAAGTTCAAGAACTATTTAAAACCTGTCGTGAGTCCCTCCCGGGAACACTCCACTAAGCAACCTTAAAGCTCTCACCAATATTCGTATGTAAAACTTACCTTCCGCTAATAAACATCTGAGTGGGGAGACAGGCAACAGAATCCAGGGGACACAACCTGGGCCCCCCCCAAAACTCCCAACAGGGGAGTTGGAGGGAGAGGCCTCCAGTTCCTATATAACCCTGGATCCTGGAGCTTTAGCTTCATTCGACACTTCCTCTAACCAGCTCTCTCTTCTCTCTCTACCTTCCTCCTCCCAGATGCCTGGTGGTATCCGCCGCTCTGGGAATTCACCTCCTACCTTCTCCTCTTGTCTACATCGGTGGATATCCGCCGCCTAGACAAGCACCTTCCTTCCTTCACCTACATCGGTGGATTACCGCCGCCTAGGTGAATTTCCTTCCTCTCGCCTACATCGGTGGATTACCGCCGCCTAGACGAGATTCCTTCCACTCACCTACATCGGTGGATTACCGCCGCCTAGGTGAATTTCCTTCCTCTCACCTACATCGGTGGATTACCGCCGCCTAGGTGAAATTCCCTCGCTCTCATCTATTCACTCCTTCACGCCACCGTGATGATAAATTTAAATTCATCACAGTGGTGAACCCGACGTTCATCCAACCTTCTATCCTCTTACCACCTCATGTGTCGCCCCAGTCTAGTTCGGTGTCCCGAATTTTAAATTCACATTTAAAATAATCAGTATAAATTCGCAATTTTTTGGCCCACCCGCAACCGCTCACACAGCTCTCAACTCTCCGCCGCAACCACATCCGCTGCCGCAAATTGCGAATTTTCAAATTCAAACACTCAAATTGAATTTTGTTCACAGACACCTCCACCATGGACCCGAACTCGCCATCGCCGCCGCTCCTACGGCCGTCCCTGCTGCAGCCGCCGACCGCTGCGGCTTCTGACGCAACCGACAACCCCTTCACCAGCCTCTCACCACCCGGCTCCACCGCATCCGCCGCCGCCGCTGCCGCCGCCGCTGCAGCTGCCGCACACGCCGCCGCCGACGTCACGACGGCCTCGGCGTCATTCCCGCTGTCGCTACCCCCCTTCTACACGCACGACCCCGCACTCTGGTTCTTCCAGGTCGACGCTGCGTTTTCTGCCGCCAACATCCGCAGCCAGCGTACCCGCTACTCCCGCATTATCTCTCTACTACCATATGAGATCCTCCTGCAGACGTCAGATATCTCCCCCGACGCCACGGCCGCCTACGACGACCTCCGCGCACGCCTCATCAGCTTATACCAACCCTCCAAGATCGCACGTGTCGCAGCGCTCTCCCAGCCCCAACATCTCGGCGATTTGAAGCCCTCCCACCTATACCGTCGCCTACGTCACCAGCTACACGACGTCGTGACGGCCGACATCGCCCGAACTTTCTGGCTGCGAGCCCTCCCCCACCCCATCCAGATGGCGCTCGCCAACCACCTCGACGGACCGGACGAGCCGCTGCTCCGTCTAGCCGACACGGTTCACGACCTCGCCGCGGCCGCCAGCGTCACGGAAGTCGCCGCACCCCGCACCCCCACCCCGCGAAGGGACCGTTCACCGTCTCAAGAGCGCCGCCGGCCCCCCTCCCTCCACCGGCGCCGCTCCCTCTCCGTCGATCGCCGGCCAACCCCCTCCTCCGACCACCGACGCCAGCGCTCGGCCGACCGCCGCACCATCTCCCCCACCCAGCAACGAAGAGGGAGGTCCCCAAACACGACAGCCCCCTCCAACTCCGCGCGCCCCACCAGGACCTACCTCCCAGCGGACCCCCCCCCACCGATGTTTCTACCACGTGAACTTCGGTGGGGAGGCCCGCAAATGCCAGCCCCCCTGCTCCTACTCCTCCAAGCAGGGAAACGCGGACGCCCGCCGGTAAATCCGGCGGGCCCCCCTCCTCGCCAACACGGGGGGTACCACCACCAACCCCTCCCCGCCCGCATTCACACCACCTCTACCGAGCCTCGCTACCCCTCCTACGCCGCCGCCACGGCTGCCAACCTCCCGGCCGCATCTGACGACGCCGCAAAACACACCACCTCTCCATCAACTGACACCCCACCCCGAGTCAGCCCCTCCAAGCCCGCCTCCAGGGCAGCCAACCTTCCGGCCGCCACTAGCGCCGCCGCTACCGTTCCCCCACCCCGGAACGGCCCCTCCAAGCCCGCCTCCAGGGCAACCAACCCTCCGGCCGCCACTAGCGCCGCCGCTACCGTTCCCCCACCCCGGAACGGCCCCTCCAAGCCCGCCTCCAGGGCAGCCACCCTTCCGGCCGCCACTAGCGCCGCCGCTACCGTTCCCCCACCACGGAACGGCCCCTCCAACACCGCCCCCAAGACAACCACCCCTCCGGCCGCCACTCGCGCCGCCGCTACCGTTCCCCCTCCCCGGAACGGCAAAAAAACGCCCCGCGTCTCCTTCGCGGAGGACCAACCACCGCCATCGCACCCGCCCATCACCTCGGACGAACCAAGCCCCCCCCCTCCGACAGACCCCAACACCTCAGCAATTTTACCACACTCCGCCCCAGCTCACCAACGCCTGTTCCTAAAATGCTCGAAAACGCACGTCCCGTTCCTCGTCGACACAGGGGCGGCGCTCTCCATATTCCCGAATAATATTCTCCGGCGACAGGCGCGTTGTTACCGGCAACTCCTCTACGCCGCCAACGGTACCACCATCCCCTCATACGGGACGTACCGCTCATCAATCCATATGAGCGGGCTCGCGTACGAGTGGGAATTTACCGTGGCGGACGTGGAGAAAGCTATCCTGGGGGCCGACTTCCTCGCATATTTCGGCCTCCAGGTAGACGTCCGTAACGCGCGCCTGCTCGACCCCTCCACCCAGAAACCCATCCCCGGGTTCATTCATGCGGTGGATCGTCCCCCATCCCAGTTTGAACAACTCCTCCTACACTACAAACCCCAGCGCCGCCCCTCAGCTCACATCTCACAGACCCAGCACTACATTGAAACCTCTGGCCCCCCAATATCCGCAAAAGCACGACGCCTCCACCCCCTCCAACTCTCACAGGCCCGCAAACACTTTGATAATCTCATCAAGGAAGGCATTATCCGTCCCTCCAAATCCCCGTGGGCTTCTCCACTACATATTGTGCAGAAGCCTAACGGGGATATCCGCCCCTGCGGTGACTACCGCCGCCTCAATGCCCGAACAACCCCAGATCTCTACAACGTCCCGCATCTCCGGGACTTCTCTTCCCACCTCCACAACACAACCATCTTTTCTACACTCGACATCTCTCGTGCCTTCCATCACATTCACATCTACCCCCCTGACGTTCCTAAAACAGCTATCATCACCCCTTTCGGCCTGTTCGAGTATATCAAAATGGGTTTCGGCCTCCGTAACGCTGCCCAAACATGGCAGCGTTACATGGACAACATTCTACGAGGCCTACCCTTCGTATTCTGTTTTTTGGACGACGTACTGATCGCTTCCCGGGACCCAAAGGAACACCTCGCACACCTGAAACAGGTTCTTGACATCTTCGCCGTCGAGGGCCTCACCATAAACGCCCCGAAATGTGTCCTCGCCCAACCCTCCGTCCGCTGCCTCGGCCACCAGGTTTCGTCCGAAGGAATAAAACCCCTACCGGACAAAGTGCACACCCTCACCAATTTCCCACAACCCAACACTGTCTCAGAACTCCGCCGTTTCCTGGGTATGTTGAACTTTTATCGTAGACACATCAAACACGCAGCACAACATCAACAACCACTCATACACGCTATCCCACAACCGGCAAAGAAAAACGATAAACGCCCCATTTCCTGGACCCCCACCCTCACAACCGCCTTTCAACAATGCAAACAGGACCTAGTAGACGCCGCTCTATTGGCCCATCCCGATCCCCATGCCCCCCTCTCCATCACCACGGATGCGTCCGACTGGGCCATCGGGGCAGTACTCCACCAACACACCGGCGCCACCCCCCAACCTCTCGGCTTTTTCTCTAAAACTCTGTCCCCCACACAAAAAAATTACTCCACCTTTGACAGAGAACTCCTCGCCATCCACGAAGCCATCAAACACTTCCGTGACTTCGTGGAGGGCAGGCAGTTCTCTCTCATCACCGACCACAAGCCCCTCACCCACGCCCTCCTCCAAAACCGAAAATCAGCCTCCCCCCGTCGCCTCCGGCAACTCGAATTTATCGGACAGTTCACGTCCGATATTCGTTATTTGCCGGGGGCCGACAACTGCGTCGCCGACGCGCTCTCCCGCCCCACCCCTGCGCCGGTGGCGGAGTTACTGCCCTTCCCTTCCCCGCAAACCCTCAAAAACCACCAAACTCCTACTTCCGATCCCGCACTTTCAAATCTCATCTCCGCCTCAAAATTGGAACAGCTGCCTCCCCTCGATCTCTGGTGCGACGTATCGGCCGATACACCGCGCCCGTACGTCCCACCGGAGCTGAGGAGGCAGTTGTTCCTACATTACCACTCCCTCCATCATCCCGGCATTCGGGCGAGCCGGGACCTCATCAAGACGCGGTACTTCTGGCCCCATATGAACACGGATATACGTACCTGGGTTCTGGGGTGCCAGAAGTGCCAGCAATTCAAGGTCTCGGCTCACCCCCATGTACCTCCTCAACCTATCCCCGATTCTCTCCCGTGGGAACACGTCCACTTGGATCTGGTCGGCCCTCTTCCCCCCTCCGAGGGGAAGAGGTATTGCCTCACCATGATCGACCGTGCGACAAATTGGGTAGAGTGTATCCCACTCGCCCACATTACCGCGGACGCCGTCGCCGCGGCCTTCCTCAATCAATGGATCAGCCGCTACGGCTGTCCGCGGACACTCACGGTCGATCAGGGGAGGCAATTTGAATCAGCCCACTTTGCCGACCTGCTCCGTTCCCTCGGGATTCAGAAAATCCGCACCACTCCTTATCACCCTCAATCCAACGGGAAAATAGAGCGGTGGCACTCGGTCCTCAAGCAAGCCATCTCCACATCAGCCACTTCCCCTTCATGGACCAAAACCCTCCCCTACGTTCTCCTTAGCCTCCGCACTTCCGCCCGTCCTTCAGACAACACAAGCCCCGCACAACACGCATTCAGAGACCCCATTCGTTTACCGGCCGACATTTTCCCTCCACACAACACCCCGTCCATTAACAGGGAACCGTTACACACCTCAACACCGACAAACGACACCACTTACCCAAAACGCTTCTACACTTCCACGCATATGTACTTGAAAGAGCCCGGCATGCATAAAACCTTTCAGCCCCTTTATGCCGGGCCCTTTCAAGTCATCCGCACAACACCAACCACCGCGACCCTGCTAATGGACGGGAAACCCCACACCGTCCCTTTCGCCCGCTGCAAGCCCGCCCCTGTTCTCCCTCAACCAACATCCACTATCAGTCTCCCGCCGTCTGTTTGCCATGCAACACCTCTCTCCACCACAACTGTCTCCCCCGTCGCCGTTTCCGGATTTCGATTCGGATCCGGAAATGGCGGCGATACTCCGGGACGTGTACGTCCCGGACCCGCTCTCCCCCCTACCCCCTTCGCCCGGACCAACATCATCGCTTCAGTTTTTCCCGCGAAGGATTTCCGGACTTCCTCCCCGGCCCCGGCGGTGGAAGTACCCCCAGTGGCGCATACTGCGCGAATTTCGCGCAGCGCAAGCCACCGGGGTACACCCCCCCTACGTCCCGTTCGACCCCCTTATGGACCCGCTCCTCCACCAACTTCAACTCACCCTACTTATGCCACCCCCACCGCCCCTTCCAAACATCAAAACCCCCGTCCTCAACGAACCCCCGCCCCCCAAATTTCAACCCCCTCTTGCTCCTCCACCTTTTTCAATTTTCGACCCCCCAATTTTAGATTCAGCCCCACCAACACCCCAACCCACCAAACCCACAACACCCCCTCTTCCCCCCCCACCGCCGGGGATATCCGCAATAGCCTCCGCCGGGACAAAACGGTCCGGGCGGCGCAACAGACGACGGGAGCGTCCCTCGCCCCACGTCCCGGCGGCCAAGTCCCCCGCCCCGCTCTGAGAAATCACGGCGGGGCCTTGAGATTTCGGGACAGTGTTTGTGTTCCATTATCCCACAGACACTGTACCGAACCTCACAGCCCCGCCGTGGCCACTTCGTCGCAGCGGGCATCATCCACATCCAACCACACACTACACCCACCTTTTCACTACACCCACACACTCAATACACTTCACCACACACAACCCACACCCAGGGAACGGCGGATCTCGCAACCCCGCTCAATTCTGTCTCCCCTGAACCCGTACCTAAAAATTGTAAATACCTGTACATACCTGTAAATACTACCTGTAAATACCTTGCAAATATCTAACTATCTAACTACTATCTAACTATCAAAATACTATCTAACTATCACTCCTCTTATCATCATCATCAACCTCATCACCTTTGTAAATATTGTCACTTCATCAAATTTTTCATCACACCCTCCTTGTACATATGTTTCCCATCATCAAATTTCGTCTACTTACATCTACTTACATCTACTTACGTCTACTTATATCTACTTATTTCTACTCATGTCTACTTATGTCTACTTATGTCTACTTATGCCTACTTATCCTACTACCTGTATATCACCCTAGTTTTAAGACACCTCCGGTCACTCTTCTGCCTTCAGCACTGCAATTGTTTGTTTCAGCCTTCAGCTCCTGTATCCTTGCGCCTTCAGCTCCCCTTTTTGTTTCCGCAGCCCTCAGCCACTGTCAACTTGAGCCTTCAGCTACCTCAAACATTGGTTCGAACTGGGGGGACCTCTGTCGTGAGTCCCTCCCGGGAACACTCCACTAACAACCTTAAAGCTCTCACCAATATTCCTATGTAAAAATTACCTTCCGTTAATAAACATCTGAGTGGGGAGACAGGCGACAGAATCCGGGGGACACAACCTGGTGCCCCACTACCAGCTCCCAACAGGGAGCTGGAGGGAGAGGACTCCAAGTCCTATATAACCCCGGATCCTGGAGCTTTAGCTTCATTCGACACTTCCTCTAACCAGCTCTCTCTTCTCTCTCTACCTTCCTCCTCCCAGATGCCTGGTGGTATCCGCCGCTCTGGGAATTCACCTCCTACCTTCTCCTCTTGTCTACATCGGTGGATATCCGCCGCCTAGACAAGCACCTTCCTTCACCTACATCGGTGGATTACCGCCGCCTAGGTGAATTTCCTTCCTCTCGCCTACATCGGTGGATTACCGCCGCCTAGACGAGATTCCCTCCACTCACCTACATCGGTGGATTACCGCCGCCTAGGTGAATTTCCTTCCTCTCACCTACATCGGTGGATTACCGCCGCCTAGGTGAAATTCCCTCGCTCTCCTCTACTCACTCCTTCACGCCACCGTGATGATCAATTTAAATTCATCACAAAACCGTAAAAATATTTACCTAAAAAAATGGCATAGGCGTTTTGAAAATTTCAACCCCTATTTTGAACCCCTTAGAGATGACTCACAGTAACGTCGAGCTTCGAGGACCAACTAGACGCCGAACGGAACCTATAACCCGAATTTCATCAATTTTTTTTCATGGTAACTAAGAAAAGTGGCCCGTACGGCGGACAGACAGAAATATTTTTATTGCAGTTTTGGATTCTACATACCTTGAAACGTAAACCATCAAATTTTGAGGGGGGGTAAGAATTTTTTTTTCATGCTCGATTCCAATGGTTCATTATTGAAAATAATAAACCAAAATTTGAAGGTATCCAGCCACAAAATGATCCCATATGAAATTCATCGTAAAATGAATTCTTTTGTCTGTACTACTAACGTAACGATTCAAACTGTTCTACCATTTAGCGGAGGTTTTCAATAAATTATTAAGGAATTCTTTTGATGTTAACAAACTATGAATATTGCCATGATTCATTATTGGTTCAGAACTGCACTTTCCAACATCGGCTAAGGCCGGGTGGCCCGTCTGTATCTAACACCTCGTTATCGTTACCAGTATTGACGTCCTGTAATAATTACTTACTCGGCTGTTTAAAACCCCGTATTTTTCTAGAGGTGATATAAAATGAAAACCCGTTGAATGTGAAATTCGTCATCAGCACCGAGGGTGATGGGTTTTCCTCGTTCAATATACTAATGATCGACAGCTAAGCACTTGGATAAGGGCAACTCGCTAATCGCCCTGTGTAATGAAACTCCTGCGGTCTGTCCGGCGACCGAAACCAATCAAATCGAAAACTCAAATCAAATAAATGGAAATAAAACCCGACGAACAGAAACCACTTCAGACCAGAGCCGGGCTCATTCACAACTGAAAACGGAAAAAGATAAAAGTTATATGGAAAGTGATGAAAAGTGTTACTTTTCATAATGGACGTGTTGTAGCCAGCTGAGTGTGGGGTTGATGAAGGTGATTTGATACATCACTGTGCATTTTTTTTTTAAAGACGCTGCAAATTCATTGGGTTTTCTTAAAATGTTGATAATTTATTGTTTTTTGGCTCGATTCCAAAGATTCTATTTTGAAAGTTGTTTAATTTTGAATTCGAAAATACATTGGGCAAAAAATCAATTACCGTAGTGAATTATTGCACAATGTAATTCGTCGGCTAAGGTTAAACTTGATTGAGCGCATGATGATGGGTTTGCTTCAGAATGACATTTGTCGATGAAATCAAATAAATTCGTGCTATGTTAATCTGTTCGCCTTTTCTCCAATTAATGATTAGGTATGTAGGTATGAACTGGAGTACCTATCTAAATGCGTTTCTGTCGCTATATTGACCTGCAGAGGTATTGTTTCCCCATATATCATCAGTAAAATTAAAACATTTCTTGACATCCCGAGAAACGTGAGCCATCCAAAGGGAATCCGAACTATTTTGTTTTAGGAAAAATCCATTGGAATTTACTATATTATCCGGGACCCGGTTGGTCAAAGGGAGATGCATTTTTCTTATTTTTGACAAATTGTCTAATGATTTTGCCAGTTAGTTCAGTTATGACTAATCACTTGAAATTTAAATCCTGCATTGATAAATTCGAAGAAATCCATTAGACTCAATTTCGAAATCGTCAATGTGGTTTGTAATAATTGATATCTACTTTGGGCATGTCCACGTTTTCATCCCCGCCCGTCACGGAAACCTTTCACGTCCCCCCGGGGGTTTGAGAACCACTGCTCTACAGGAGTCGACACCAATCGACTAAAACCGGTGCTTTTCAGAAACCTTAATCAAATAAATGAGAATAAACAAGATAAATTGAAGAACCGCACCTCGCTTTCCTCCAGGATGCCCCGCTTTAATGGTTATTTACCTCACGTGGAACCGACACACAAAAAAGGTGTTCCTTTTGTTAATTCTAAAAAAAAGAAAAGAAAAGGTGTACCGCCCTGAAAAGGAACGAGGCATCAATCCGTAATCTCTAATCCTCTAGAGTGGTGTAAAATTGATCGCCGGTGCTCCCCTTCCTCCTTCGTCGTCTTCTTCTTCGCCTTCACTCTCCATTTGTAAACCGCCCCTTTATCCGGAAGAAGGGAGAGTAAAGCAACCGGAAAATGTAAAAGCCAGGAAAAAGGTTTAGTTTCCTTTTCTCCTTGAGTCATATATTAAGGATACAGGAGGGCGCCACGACCCCAAGTTTATGAGAAGCGAGAAATTGACGGAGATGCGTGGTTTTAGAAGACCTACCTAACTGCCAACGTGAGTTGAAACTTGTTATATAATATGGTGTCCAGAAAGGGCACTGATTAAATGAACAAAAAAATATACCACAAATTACGGTGTCCCACTGTGGTGACCAGGTGACTATAATTTTTATCATAGATAAAAATTCGAATCTGGTATTAACGAATGCACCATGAGGCAGGAAATGGGATTTTATTACTATAACTCTGTTGTTTTCTGAAGTTGGCACATTCCGACACCTTCTGGGACCAAGCAATACATCATGGGTAGACTACATCGAAAGTGGGTGTCACACTTCATAACCACGAAACATCAGGAATCGAAAACCAGGAATCAATTTTACAACTAATTTCAAACAATAAGTTCCTCCTTGCAATTTTTTGTTAACACCATATCGTGAATGCTGTACATCGCCGTAAGGGCGCCCACTGTAATGCATGCATTAATCTACGGGATGTTTCATTTTTAATATTTTTTGAGTGTTTTTGACCTTATAACATTAAAATGGCCATAAATCCTTTAAATTACGAAAGAAAATTTTCTCTAATTTTCAAAATCACTATTTTCTCCGACGGCTCTACGAATCAAAAATACTAGGTGGTCCAGCGTGTACCTGCGTGACGGGAAACTTCATCAGAATTTCGGCTTTCTCCAGCGGTGTGGTTATTTTTCCTTTGCCTGCACTATTTAGGGTAGAAAATTACGTTTTGCGTTTTGGGGAAAAGTGTGTGTTTTGCGAGGATATAAATTGTTTTAGGACATTTATGTCTTGACCTGACCATGAGTGGAGGAGAAATGTGTTGTTTTCCACGCTGAATCGAATGGTGCTCCTCTCCAGTCGGGGAGGTTCGGGAGTGTCACCATTCGATTCAGCGTGAAAAGTTACGTAGAAAACTACAACTAACTTCTCTAGTCATGGATAGGTCGTCATAAATTAATGCCCTAAAACACTCGATTTCCTCGAAAAACACATATCCTTTCGCAGTCAAACTTGATTTTTCCCCCTAATGAGTGCAGTAAAATGGGAAATTACCATACCGTTGGAAAGCTGGGATTCTGAGGAAGTTTTTCACTTCAATCACCCATCATGTTTGAGGCGGAAACACATTTGAGAAAATAGTTATTTTGAACATTTATTTTAGTCTGATTTTTCGCCCGATGAATGTACTCCGAAATTTATGTTATAGCCACGTTCTGATGAATAATTCAACGGTGTTTCCCATGTTTCCTTAATTTTAACATTTTACAGTGTAATTTAAAGGATTTATAGCAATTTTAGTGGTTGAGGTTGAAAACACGAAGTAAATCGTAAAAGTGAAAAAACCCACGAAAACAACGGGTTAACAAAAAATTGCAACGAGGAACTTTTTGTTTGGAATCAGCTGCAGAATCGATTTCTGAGGTTTTGTGGTTACGATAGTGGGACACCCTGTGTAGTACCACATTCTATCGCAGGGTGTCAGCCCTGAAGGTTATAGAAACGTCGTGAAACCGTCCGAAAACCAGAAGGGAGACACCCGAAGTGGAAGCACTGGACCGGAGACCATATTGGCTTTACCTCGGTAGGATCCTCTGATTGGATTTCGTGCCACGGGCCGCCGCGCCGGCTCGCGGTTTTTAGCTCCCACTGGACCGCCCAAACGTTCCGGAAGTTGCCATTTTACTCTCAAACCCCAGTTTCGACAAATGAACTTAAAACTTTATCAAAAGCAAACTCCTGCAGAGCTTTCCTCTGTGTGGAACTATCGTTGAAATTACCCAAGTTGATCAAGGCCTTACCGTAAGTTACTGGGGATTAGGGTTCAAGGTACGGTTCGTTATGCTTGGGAGTTGATTATTCTCCCAGAAACGGGCGGAGGGGACGGTATAATGCGAAATTTAATAAAGCAACTTTAAGGTTTAGGGGTAAATCGGATGGCGTACCCTTGGAAGGAGCAGCGGTCCGTTGTGGGGATGTCGACGGATTTATTGTGTTATATGAGGGTGTAGGTACCAAAGACGAGTTCCCAATTCAGTTGAATCAACTCAGTCAAGGTCAAACGGGAAGTTGGGTGAAGTGAGTTTAACCAAACTAACTACCTGATCGATTTATTCCCGTTATCAAATTTTCCTGGCCACATCCTCTCATATAAGGAGACTGTAAGTATACGTCTCGTATTTTGAAGGTAAACAAGTAATTTACATAGCAATCCTCAGTCTCTTCCAGTCCTTTTGCTCAGGACTGAGAAGAAACGATTCGGCCAGCCGAAGTTAGTTTCCAGGTTAAATGAGTTCCTGGCTGGTACCTACTGAACGAACTGACTTTGAATCTTGAGTAAGCCGCCCTGGATTCCACTTTTCTTTCCTCAAAACTATTCCTTCAACGATTTTAAAGTAGTAGCGACATAAATGAGAAGTACCCGTGACTACTTTTTATACTAATTTCCCATTTTTAAATGAAAGTAGGTTCCATTATAAGAATTTTGAGACCAATAGGAGTCTCCTACGATGAATAGTTCTTTTTCTATAAGCTTTTCAAGTTTTGACAACAAGTGATCTCATTGCAGCCCCTCCCGCCTGACCAGTCTGACGTCAACATCGAATTATGAAAGTTTTATAATTCGATGGACGTCACTTGTTGCCAAAATTCTGAAAGCTCATAGAAAAATAACTATGTCGTAAGCAGGTGTGTTGTGCTCACGACATGGCGGATGGGTTTGGATGAGGAAGAGGTTGATGACGGCGGATGAGGAAGGATGTGGTCCGTAGGAGTCTTTTGACTAACGCCCCGCGGTTTTCATCACAGCAGGCGTTAGTTGGTGGGAAGGTTAGCTCCCCGCGGGTTTCACCACGGCAGGCGCTTGAGGTAGTGGCTCCCCGCGGTTTTCACCACTGTAGGTATTAAATGAGGGAGGTATCCCGCGGGTTTCGCCACAGCTGACACCAGGAAGATGGAGGCTAACACCCCGCGGTTTTCACCACAGCAGGTGTCAGAGGAGAAGGAGGTATTCTCCGGTTTTCACCAAAGCAGATACCAGGAAAGAGGGGGCACCCCGCGGTTTTCACCACAGCGAGTGCAAGAGAAGGTGGAAGAGAGAGGTCGAGAGAGAAGTTGTAAGTCGAGGGTCGGCCGGTCGAATGACGAGCTGGGGCAAAAGGTCTGCTTATTATATGCCTGTTTCCACCCGTCCCCCGTCCAAAATCGGCCGTTATGTCTGTTGAGGAGCGATGATGGTTGGCGGAAGGAACCCTTCTTCCTTGGCGCTTCCTGGCTCGTTCCCTTCGTTTATTTGGTAAAACCTTTCTGTATTACAGAGGAGCGGTTGGTGTACAGATTCGAGAGGAACCAGGACAAACTATTCATCATAGGAGAGTGCGGATGGTCTCAAAATTCTCACAACGGAACCTACTGTGATTCAAAAATATACAGAAGTCATGGACTAGAGTTTGGATATCGGTTGTCAATACTCCTCAATACCTAGAAAAACTCAGGTCAGGTACCTTGGTGCTATATTCGATTCGGATACGAAATAGGATACCCAAATACACTGTGTCGATAAAAGACTGAGAAAGTTGATTTTGGTTTATTATTTTCAATAATGAACCATTGGAATCGAGCATGAAAAAAAAAATTCTTACCCCCCCTCAAAATTTGATGGTTTACGTTTCAAGGTATGTAGAATCCAAAACTGCAATAAAAATATTTCTGTCTGTCCGCCGTACGCCGTACGCCGTACGGGCCACTTTTCTTAGTTACCATGAAAAAAAATTGATGAAATTCGGGTTATAGGTTCCGTTCGGCGTCTAGTTGGTCCTCGAAGCTCGACGTTACTGTGAGTCATCTCTAAGGGGTTCAAAATAGGGGTTGAAATTTTCAAAACGCCTATACCATTTTTTTACGTAAATATTTTCACGGTTTTAAATAGTTCTTGAACTTGCGAGTTTTTTAAGACCATCCGGAGCATCGTACGTCCAGCCGTTCGTTCACAGTAAGGCCCCGAAGTTTGCACCGACAGGCATTTTCGACTCCAGTGTGAATGAAATTGTATACAATTCAAACCAAATCTCGTAACCAGAGACGCGCCCACAAAAGGAATTTGTGAATACGGCCAATCATTGGTAGGGATCACCTGATTATATTGGCGGAGTATGAAGTCGAGTTGGTTGTTCTGTGATATTATTTAATTTGAAAAATGATGGCTCTTTTGGAGTTTGTTGGTAGGTAGTGAAACTTGAACAAACGTTGAAGTATTATTGATGGGTAAATTATTACTACGGTAAATAATTACTCAACGGTAAATTATTACACAACGGTTCATTATACCATCTACGTAGAAGGGGCTGGAGTTTGTTGGTAGGTACTTTTGCAACTTTTTTCACTCCTCATCAACAATGTCTTTTCAGAACTTCATTATGTGTGTTTCTTTTTGTTAGGTACTGTTTGTCATCGGCAGAATTATTTTAGCAACATTTAACTCGTGATTTAGGTAGGTACCTAGTAACGAGTACGGGGTTAGGTACTAACCTACGGAGGATCTGCGATCTACATAATATGTATATAATAGAATAGTACATATCATATTATATAGAAGGGTTACCTATACATAGAGCTGTGATCTGTAACAGGAGGGTATTCTATACAAAATAATAAACCGTTGTGCAGGGATTTGCAGCGTTTTCATTTCATTTGCTATCATGGCTCTATCTATTACCAACCTTGCAATACCACTACCATACAAAGCATGCTGATCGGCTACCTTCGTTGTTGCTTTGAGATCAAAAATCAAGCCGAAGACCAAGAGTTGGTACTACATAAAGTCTACAAGATGGTAGGCAGCAAAATATTTTCGTTATCATCGTAACTGACATCGCTCTACCTACGGAAACATCAGGAAAGCAAGGAAGTCAGAGAAACTGCCGAATTTAGTATCAACCCGTTGAGGATGGGGCCACGAAACGGTGTTCGCTACAACAAACTCCGCCCTTGTTGAATGATTAAAAGTAAACCATTTTGACGGAAATTCAGATTTATGAAGGCAGTGAATAATTATCCGAGAACCATAATTAGACTTCCATCGCGCTCACCCCCCCCCCCCTCCCCCCACCGGTCGCACATCCAACAGGAGGGAGGGCCGTCCCTTACCCCGTCAAAACCTGCTTTTGGAGAACAGCTTGCGAGTGTAAATTAATATACAGGCTACCTCGTTAGAACACTCTAATGAACACTAAACTGAAGTAATTAGCCAAGTTTCGCTCTGAGCCTCAATTTTTTTTAATAGGATCATAAACGAACAGTCAGGCGGAGCCGAGACGGTCTTGAACAAACAGTTTTCGACAAAATCTCCCGTCTTTTAACGGTCCAGTAGAGCAGGAATTAGGTACCTCCCTGGGTAACTAGTTAATGAGAGTATTGCCACTACCGCGGCACAAACAGAAAGGTCGATCGTGATAGCACGAAAACTTCCTGTGCTTTCAAATTTTCCTCAAGAATTTATAAAAGTTTTTTAAAATTAATTTTATCGTAGTGATGAACTCTGCACTGATATTTCGATGAAAATCATTGGGTGAAAACCATTCAATTATTATCTTTATTAATCCTTGTCCACCCCCCAAATCCAACTTTTGACAACCCCCTGCTACTGATCCAAAACTGCCATGCTTTGGATAGAAAGCATTATTATCAACATAGTCATTGGATCTTCTTTCTATGTTCGTATAATTTCAAATTATAAATGAACCTCAGATTAAAGTGAGAAACTACCCTTGATTAAGCTATTTTATAGGACAGCTCAATTGCGATTTTGGTGGCCTCATTCCTTCCTCATCCCCCAGTTTGTTATCTGAGTCTCACCATTCCAATAATTACAGTTCAAGCAGCAGGTAATTAATACGTACGTGGATCCCACATTTTCTATATTAATGACTGCCATATCAGGTTGAAATTCCCACTAGTTTAACTCGAAAGGGTGTTTCGCTTAGGGAATGTGAGAAGTCTAGGGAGGAGCGGCATCCGGTAACAGTTTTCACCTTCATTTGATTACATGAGACCACAAACTGGCAAACTCTCCGACAGATCCATGATTTGGATTTAAAATAAAGAAAAATTCATAAATTATGGAATATCGTAAATGTGAGCGATGCTCAGATGCAAAGAAATTCTGTCTGTTCGGTACAGTGTTAAATTTTTATGAACTTGAGACAGAGGTACCCTGACGAAAAATGCTAGAAATTATTACACTATGGAAGTTCGGCTGTCTTGTACTTGACCAAAAAATGAGAGAGAAAGGCCTGGTAAGGTTATTGCGACCTGCAGGCCATATCGTAAATAACTGGGAATCCAGAAGTAAGCACAATTTGTAAACTGCTTAGAAGTGTATATGTACAAAACTGTATTTTTTGTGTGAATAAATAAATAAATAATAAAATAATAATAACTGAATCGATGATTTGTGAAACAAACTTTGCACTTTATACTGGTTGTTCCTTCCTACACTCTCAAATGAGAAACTCAGTTTTCGGAAATGGTGAATTTTAAAGACTGGTGTGACTCAGTTTTATTTTTATTTTTTTTTAACTGTGTTTTTATAGAAACTGTTTTCCGAAAAAAAGGATGATCATAATTTTTTATTTTTTAAATACTTTCTTTACTCTGCAATAATGTAAATAGACTATTATGGCCCAATAAAGTTCCCCTGAACAGCAGAATGTTTCTATTTCTTTATTTTCCTTTCAACAACTCATTTTTTAATGATAAAAAAATCATTGATTTCTTTTAAAAAAAACAATATCCATGAATTTTAAAATACAACTCCTTGAAAAACTGAATAAATGAATGAGTCCATGATGGTGCTTACTGTTGAGTAGTGTAGTTTCAAGTAAAACTATAAGTTGGAACAAGACAAGAAATAGTTTTTTTGCTCTTCTGTAAAACTTCGCAAATGGCATAGGTACATCCATGGCGTAGGTACATTCGGTTTTATGTTTTGGTAGTCCATTTACGCACTATGGTGTGTGGTGCACAATAAATTACTGAACTGCTGCGCTTTATCTTCCAAGCACTTGAAAGAACTGTCAACATTCAAGGGTTAGGTACTGGTTTCTTTGAAATATGAGAAAAGCGGAGCGGCGCACTGAACTGGGACACATGTTTACCAGTCCTATTATGTACCGTTCTTTAGATATTGATTTACATGGATATATTTCTTGCATAAAGTTTAGTGTATCCTTGAGAAAATACACAGGTGGAACTATTTCGGGGAGCGACTTGGGAGGGAGACTCCTTTTATTGCCACTGTTCCTTGTGCTCGATTCAGCAGTAACTTATTCAAGGAAAGCCACTGTATATCCTGCTTTATACGGAAGGACGCAGTTATTCATACCAAAGTGTATATTAATGCTGCGGGGATGATCCCCCCCCCCCCTCACTCGGTTTCCATTTAAGAAAAAAAAAACCGACCAACCGAAGGCTTGAAGGTTTCCCCAGGAAAAGCAATATATCTTGTACTTTCTGGTTTTAAACGCGCAATATCCCCAGCACAACGCCGGATTGTAGGTACGATATCTTTTCTCCGAGAAGGACGCCGAGGACTGAAGGCGGGGACCTTTTAAGAGGATTTCTGTAAAAAGAAAACTCCTTCTCCCATCTCCAGAGGCTATTAAGGTTGCCAGAATCACGTAGACTGTTTGTATGAGTCCGGGAAAGGGTTCGTGCATTAGAATAAGGCAAACAGCCCGTTTTGATAGCCTTTTCTTCTGCATTACCATAGGAGCGGCAGGTTTACTGTTTCCTTCGATATGGTTTATTCATCCCTGTACCGAGGGCGAGGGTCTCTTCTTGTTACTCCACGCAAATATGGGGGTCCCCTCTCTGGATTACGGTCAGGGGTATCACTTTCCGATTTTGAAGACCTCAAGGAGCGTAGATTCGACGTGAACGGTCACTTGGTGGTAAACAGGGTCATGAGGATTCAGTTCAATATTGCTTTACCTTTGACACTTTATGGACTAGAATGCTCTGCTATGCACAAGAAAAGCTCTTTACTTACAAGGCTGCTACTCAATGCATGAGACCATTTTACAGTACAACAATAAATTACACAGCCCTTCACATTTAACACAGGACTAGGCGCTTGAGGGCCGGTTTATTAATTGCAACGCTAAACGGCCAAATGACGGAGGAACGTATTGCAGTCGTTGTTACAGAATATTACCTACCAAAGATATAGATTTCCCATGATCTGAACATTCGGCCGTGACCTATGATGTTCCTCGACGTTCTATGTAGTGAGGTACCTACATACCAACCTAAACGTATTTTGTCAACAATGCAGGGTAGCAGTTTTTAGGATCGGCCAACCAATTTTTTCGTTGATACCTATTAAAAAACGCTGCAAATTATTACACAACGGTTTAATAATTAGCTGTATGGCTGCCCTTCTGCGTGGATCACTGTTTTCCGTGGTCAATACCCTCGAGCTCCCTCCAGGAAAGCTCTAAATGGAGTGCTGGAGCCGGCCCGGGAATTAAAGTTTCATACAAATGCGCGGGATTCAATAATTCAATCATTAATTATTTGTAGTTATTCGTGAAGCATAAGGTAAATAATAAACCGTTGTGTAACAATTTACCGTTGCTTGTTGTGTAATAATTTACCCAACAATACTTCAACGTTTGTTCAAGTTACAAAAGTACCTATCAACAAAATCCAAAAGAGCCATTATTCTTCAAATGGAATAATATTACACAACAACCAACTCGACTTCATACAGCCATCCTTGATTATAATCAGGTGCTCCCTAGTGATGATATCTGAGCAGGATTTACACCAATTGATTCACGTTCATGTTGACGAAGCTTTTCGGTGCATGAACCAAATTTCGTTAATTTTGGTTCATGGCAACCAAGAAAAGTGCGAAGTAAGGCGTACGGCCTACAGCTGACAGACAGAAATTGTTTATTGCATATTCGGATTCTAAATAACTTGAAACGTAAGCCATCAAATTTAGAGGTTTTTTTTCCATGCTCGATTCCAAGGTTTATTACTGAAAATAATAAACCAAATGTAAAGTAATAGCCACTTCCGTATGGGGCTTTTCGTCCGACTGCCCTGCTAGCGTCGCTGACGTGATCAGCTGTCCTCCAATGTGAGGATCAAAATTCAATCTGGGCAATGCCCGATTGGCTCACCCCCTTGGGTGGGGAGGGGTTCGCCCAATAGCTACATGGATAATACTAATAATGAATCACCACGTGTCACCCATCCAAGTACTAACCACGCTCAAGGCATCTCACGGGAACCGGCTTACTCCACCTGATAACGACGTTGGGCTTGATACCTATTTATTTGATGACCCAGGTCGACTCTATTTCTTAGCGCGTACGCTGAAAATGCAGTACTCCTGACGTCGCTGCTATCGGAATAATCCAAATCTCTTGTATCCATAATAATGTCACGACGTCAAAAAATAAAACTGAAATAGCATGAAACGGACACACTTTTAAGGTTATTCTAATATAGGTTATTCTAATATAGGTTATTAGAAAGCCCAGGATAAACTCACTAAACCTGAGTTAAAATTTGTATTTGGCCGTCCGCAGACCAGATAAATAAATCTGAATTTTAAGCCCTTAACTGGGGATGGATAAACACTCACACTGAAGCAAAGTGCCGTTTTGTTCTTAGTGCTCATTAGATCTTTACTAAATGACTAATTTGCGATTGATAAACCGGCCCTGATGAATACTGTACGTGATACGTCATACTTTTGGTATATTATTCTGTGAAATAGGTACGCATATTTTATCGCAAAAAAGTTTTTTGAACGCCCCCTCAAAATTTTTTCTTTTACGTTTCAAGTGAGTAGATTCCAAAAAGTAGATATGGATGATACGGCGGATGGACATTTTTGGAATCTACACACCTTGAAACGTAAAAGAATAACTTCTGAGGGGCTACAATGAAAATTTTTCGCTGAGCAAATACATTAGGTGTATTATTCACGGAATAATAAACCAAAATGGGAGTAAAAATAGGGTTTTTTGGTGTTCAGTAATGGTAGCTTGTGAGGTATCGTTTTCCATGTTTTTTGGGACAAGAAGACCGAATATGAAGTCGATTTTGACCAATGAATGGAAAAATTGAGGCTCTAAGAAGTTTCAGGTTTAACTTTACCTTCAACGTCGGTCTAAAATCGTTTTCGCATAGGCTCCGTTTGGGTCCAAGTTTAGCTCCGAAGCTCGGCAGCCCGGCAGGAACACACCCAGGTGTGTTATGGGCTAAAAATTGGTGTAAAAATAGGGATATCCAGTCTCCTCGCCCTAAGAGAACGATACCTCACAAGCTCATGTTACTAAACATACTAAATAGTGTGGTAAAATGCGTTCATTGTTAAACAACTGAAAACCCTCATCAAACCTCTACGTTAATAAACTGACGTTTCGAGAATTAAATCTCGTTCGAATTTCAATAATAATTAGCACGTAGGATACCTAACCACAGTCCCGCAAAACATCAAGATTCTCCGTTTTCCCCCTGCTCAGCTGGAACTTCACCGCCACTTCATCGCCTTATTTTACTTTTTATTTTTCAATTTAAAAACGTATCACTTTTTTTACACAAATAATCTATATCTATTTTTAAATTTTTCAACTCCGCTCACGTAAAGAGTAGGTACTGAAAGATTCCACGGTAAATTTTTCTCTCCTGAATATATTGGGAAAAGTGAGATACCACGTTTTTTCCCTCTGGTCTTGGTGCAATACTTCCGTCTTCAGCGGACCATAAATGGCCGGAAACTCAGCTGGGAAATTCATGAAAACAATCATCTGAGCAAGTTTCCATCTACTCAATGAATTCTGGCACAAATAATTGAGTTTTGCGGGAACAGAATTGGATTACTCGAAGACCATCCTATTATGACTGTTCTTCATTACAGTGATGCGCTGTCCGACGGTATTGTGGACAAGAAAGTCAAGCAGGTCAGAACAGTTGCCAAAATAAGCGAGAGTGTGCACGCTATGGGGTTACGTGTTGAAATGACATCAAGGATTTACGTAGTCAATGCAGGTGTGTTTCCGTATCGGTGTTGGTTATATTGAGACCTAAATGATGAGTTAATAAATTATTTTTGCACTGACTGATCACCTTGTAGATTCCATAGGCAGAAGCTAATATCAAGTCAAACGGTGGTATTCATAAAGCCCTAAGCCTTCAGCTGTAATTTTCATATCTACCTACCAGAAAATCGTTTCTTCTCCATCAGATTTGATGGAGTGGTTAGATCAACTGATACATCAAGAAGTAATCTACGTGTTGATTTCATTGGCATGGGAAAACCACCTGCTCAATCCCCCACTTTTCCGCCTTTATTCATCCCTGCCCCGCTTCAAAGAGCATCGCATCCCGTATTAGGAACCAAAGGATGCGATTCATGCGGTGGAAAAATCTTCATAAAGAGAGCTCGGGAATGCCTGAAAGGAAATATATTCTTATGGATCCCTTTCGAGTCCCTTCCCCGCCCTCACACCGTACACACAGTCTTCCGTGGTATTTTTCCCTTGAGAACTCGGGATAACAGTGCTGTAGGGGGCCAGCATGAGAGTTATTATTGGCGAGAAATCTCCGAACGGTAAGCTGACGGTTCGAGAGGGATAAGGTGAGGGCAGCCCTTCCTTATCCTCATCTCGACCCCTTCCCGTGCCTTATCCTTCGCACAACTACCTTTTGCAAGAAATATATACCCGATATATATATAACGGTGAGAAGGGGATTATGAGGGGGTAGGGATCACGCTAATAGCGTTCTTAGAGTGAGATATCGACCAAAGTCACGCATCCTCCCCTGCCGGCCTCAGTGGGGAACAAACTCCGGATTATGAAAAACGAACACTCAAACCTTTACCATGGAAACACGTTGATATTGAGAACACCACGTTGGTATTGTACATAACTGAAACTTGAATGCACTCAACTGCAACTATCGCGCGCGTTTTCGGTTCATTTTTCAACCGGTGCAGGAAAAACTGACAAAAAAAAACCTGAATTAGAAAAACGCTGCAAATTACTACACAACGTTTATTTACCTGTATAGACGCCACTTCTGCGCAGATCACTGTTTACTGTGGTCAATACGTACCCCCAGGAAAGCCCCAAATCGAATACTGGAGCCGGCCGCTGAAATGCTGAAAAGCGTGTCCGAAACCTTGAAATTGACTGTTTTCTGTGTTGCATTTATATCGCAAACGGTTAATTCTACCTGGCATGGGAGTTGTTTCATTCGATTCAGCATGCAAAAACTTATTGAAAATGAAACCCAACTCGACTTGAAATTGTTAAAACATCACATTTTCCAGAGAACATGACAATTTCGAGCTTTCCGGATAAGTTTTTCAGCATTTCACCAACAGCCAACCTTCCCAGGGTTGATCCTACCGACTTGGCGATTATATTTCAATTCAGCAGGCAAAAACACTATACTAATTATTTAGCATTGATTAGTTACTAAGTAGGTAGTAATGAGTAGGTAATAAGTACCTAGGTAGTACGAACTAAATCACTCGCGAGGAAATCGTGGAAACCCATTTCAAAGAAAAACGGAGTTATTGAAAAAATAGTCTATTTCCACTAATACACGAAAAACGCAAAAAACACTGTTATACCGGTTTCGGTGATCAAACCATCGTCAGTAACAAACAATAACTCCGTTTTTCTTTTTTACCTAGGTAGTACTGAGTACGTGGTATTGAGTAGATACCAAGTAGGCAGTACTACTAAGTAGGTAGTACTAAGTACCTACTGAGAACATTTTAAGGTAGCTACTGGGGAAAATTGTTTATCTACTTCATCAATGCAGAAAAAAGTGATCCCCCCCCCCGCCCAACAACAATCCTGTTGTAATGATTCACCCGCCAACAAAACCTCCTCAGCCGCAAAAAATGTTGACATCCATTTTGCCCGCGGAAGTAGGCAGCAAAAGGTAGATGTATGTGCTCCGCACCTCGCTCTTGGATGTGCATATTTACAGAAATCTGTTCCTTCCCCACCAAATCTTAACATTATTTCTCTCAACGCTGTTTGGCGCGGCATCTTTTTGCCCCGGCACGAAAAAGACCCGCCAAACAGTGCTGAAAGAAATTTCAAGGTTTGGGAGGAAGGAAGAGGTTTCCATAATCATATCCAACAGAGGGGGAAGGAACAGGTTTCTGTAAATATGCACATCCAAGAGCAGGTGCGAAGCGCTGAGCATTCTACTTCGGCGGGCAAAATGGATATCAATCCTTATTGCGGCTGAGGAGGCTTTGTTGGCGGGTAAAGTTTTACAACAGGGATGTTTTGGGTGGGGAGGGGGGGATCCATACTATGAACATGGAACTTATTCTGTGGATTACAAAGTCACAGTGGGCAGGGGTTCCGCCCAGAAGGGAGGGATGCAGGAACGTCACTATTTGTCCCATTTTTGAAAACCCATAGAATAAAAGCTACTAATCGCAGGAGAGTGCGGTTGGTCTTGAATATCTGAGATCGGAATCAATATTCATTTAAAAATATGAAAACACATAAAGAAAGAATCACGGACTACTCCCAATTTCTTAATGAGGCAGGACAGGCATTAGATTGTATGTTGCGCGGATCTGATCATTGCCCCTGTTCTGTGCAACAGCTAATAAACTAATGTAATGAATTTCAAGAAACGATCAGTATTATGTGGTGATGCACTAAAGCCTGCCCTAAAACTGATGGAACCACTTAGTCGTCGGTTTGTATTCACTGTTTCCTTTTCCAGTTTATTTTCTATTGCCCTCGAAGGTCCCCGGTGAAGGGGGGGTACGAGGATCTTCCCGAGAGACAACCGTTGGCCACTGCTCGGCTCAAAGGGTCCCTTTGGCACTGGGACCTGTCAGAGGCAGCGGAGAAATTAGAGCATCTCTGTCTCGGCCATCCAGCGTAAATACTAGTACCACCCCAGAGCCCTTTAGATCCGGACTACCTGTACAGTTTTACGCACCTGCTCCTCGATATCCCTTCAACATCCAGGTTTACTACAACAACTTCCTACATACCCAGTGACTTTACTAGACTCCCTTGATGAAACAATTTATAGGTGATTGGTGCACTGAAGGGGTCTCAGGAGAAGCGGGCCGTACTATAAAGAGAAAATCGCGAGTCCATTTTCGCATTACTTGAGTTCAGGACGGAGTCTGCTAGAGCTCAACGAGACGCGTCTGCCAATGAAGTTCAAAACAGCCTAAGAACTGGAAAACGTCTCTGCCCTAAACATGTCCTCCGTCATAATAATCATTGTACAAGCGGAAAATTGTGATGGCTAATACGAACTATTTGAGGTCTGAATGCGAACTAGAAACAATTCAGCTCATTACAGATCACTCCAGTTTCGTTTAAATATCTACAACTTTTGTAGGGCGTTCTATCTTAGTAAAACTACCTTCCACAACGTGAAACGTGTTAACCTAGCAGTATATTATATCAACTTGATATCACTATGTAAGCCTATAATTGTACGTCCATAAAATATGCAGAAAATTAGAGGAATAAGAAGTGGAAAAACTTGAAAAATAGCTATTTTCAAAACTTCTCCAACTCCGGCACTTCATCGTCCCGAGGGTTGAAATTTGCTACACGTCCTCAGAGACCCTTTGAAAATGGGTGAACGAAAAATCAACACCGGTGACCCTAGAGGGCCGAGCAAAGAGGTAAAACAAAACCCTACTTGTTCCGCCAAAAGCGTTCCCCTTCCCAGAGGCGAATTTGTGCAAATTTGAAGTGACTGGGACCAGAGTTACTGCTCCAGGATTTGGACGAGCTAATGAGCAAGGTAAGGGCACAGCGAGTGCTCCAGGCGGCCCTTTCCTTACCGAAAATCCGAAATCCTGAGAACAGTCCAGGACTGCACACTCAGTGGGGGGCTGGTCAACTTTGTTGACAGCTGGGAGTTGATGGACGAGTTATGTGACATTCAAACCCCGTGGAAAGCTCCGCTAGTCCCTTGGAGACCACAGCGTTTATAGACACACTGATTAAATTAAATGGGAAGAAGTCACCAATCCGCCACACAGTAAACAGAACGGGTACATTCGACTTCATTTTTGATCTGGTCGATCGTTTTCTGTATTGGCGTAATATTTTTAGTAATGAACCTTTGAAATCGAGGGGGAGAGCAACTCCCCCCCCCCCCCCCCCCCCCACCGCCACCATCAAAATTTGATGATTTCCCTCTACAAAATTGGTGCGTTTCGTTTCGTAGAATCCGAAAATGGAATTTAAAATTTTCTATCCGTCCGACGTACCTACTTCGTTTTTTTCTTAGTTACGATTAAGAAAAAGAATTTAAATAGATGACTTCAAATTTAAACTGTTCTCGAACTTGGGAACTTTTTGAGACGACCCGAAGCACTGTAGGTCCAGCCGTTCGCTCATAGTACTTACGGCTCTGAAGTTTGCACCACAAAGCTTCGTCAACATGATAGTGAATGAAACGGTATAAATCCGACCCAGATATCACTGCTAGGGAACACCTGTTTATAATCACGGACGGGTGAAGGAATTTGCGTCTATACTGAGAATAATAAACCCCTGCATAATAACTTGCAGCATTTTTTCACAATTTTTAAATCAATTTTTAGCGAGTTTTATACCTAGGTACTAATTTTTTGGGGTCATTCTTGCAAGAAATTTTGCGCTGACTCCGAACATACGTCTACCTACCATAAACATTACCTGTACTTAAGAAGGCAATTTTCAATAAAAACCTCAAAAAACGAGTTTTTACCCTTAAATTTTGAAATGCTACCTCGACAAAAAATGGTCCACAAATTCTGGCCACCTAAATCGCCCTTTCTTATGATATTATCGACATTTTGGCACCAATACAGTTTTTTAAACCGTTCCTTGAGTTGGATATAATCAGAAACGACATTATGAGTGACATGAATACCACCAAAAACAACCGTTGTACAATTTTACCCGCCAAGAAAACTTCCTCAGCCGCAGAAGTAGTGCTATCCATTTTGACCGCCAAAGTAGCATGCTAGGTGTTTCGCAAAGCTCGCTTTTGATGTTCATAGAAACCTGCTCCTCTCTAAGCTTAAAAATGTCAACGCTGTTTGGCGGGCAGCTTTCTGCTCTCCAAATTGATAGGAATCCTTTATGCGCCTGAGCAGGTTTTCCTGGAGCGTAAATTTTCACAACAGGGTAGTTTAGGGGGTGTGTAGGTATATATGTCACTCATGATATCTATATTATATAAAATTATGCAACTCCTGATGATAAGGAACGGTTTGAAAATTCAGTATCGGTGCCAAAATTTTAATAACATCAAAAGCAAGAAAGAATTATTAGTTTCCATAATTTTTGGAGCACTTTTAGAGGCAACATTTCAAAATTTATGGGTAAAAAATCGTAAAAACCCGTTTTGGTTTATTATTCTGCGAATAATGCACTTAGGTGTGTATTCGCTCAGCAAAAAAAAAATTAATAACACCCCATCATTACATTTCAAGGTGCTAGATTCAGAAAATGCGATGTCCGTCCGCCGTTCGCATGCACACCGGCTTCATTATCGGTCTGAAAAAGTCGTTCTTTCGTACACGTTCCATTTGGGTCTTAGTTGTGTCCCGAAACTTTTCAGCCCCAACGGAATATATCCAAGGGTGTTATGAGTGAAAAATTGGTATACAATAGGTATTTATTTAAATAAATAAATAAAACAGGTAGGTATTTTTTGTGTTTTAGTTACATGAGCTTTTGAGGTATCGTTTTCCACGTTTTTTGGGACGAGAAGACCGAATATGAAGTCGATTTTGACCAAAGAGTGGACAATAATTGAGGTTCTAACGAAGGTTCAGCTTCCAAAATTCATTTTTTCATTAGTCGAAAACCTCGAAAAACTGTCTGAAGAAAAATCATACGCGGACCTAATATTTTGGGGTGTAGAACCTACAGACAAGGTTGAAAACGACGGTGCACTGACTGTAACGTTCCTGTCTATTTTTCTCTAAGCTGCAATAATTAGGTGTGTAGACTGAACGTTCTCCCTAATGATGGCAGTATCACAGGTAACAGTGAAGGGCATATATAAAGGAATGCAGCACACCTACCAGACTATCGGTTCTTAGTTACCTAGGAAGCAGTGGAAGCACATCGACTAAGTAGGTACCTACCAAATCTGATGAAGGAAAGCTCATCACACCGACATAACTGAACATCAGCCGCGTACTTATCGAAATATACAGATGAAAAGTTAGATACCTTGTTAGTTCTGGAAGAATCCATGATATATTATGATGATAACAGCAGGAATGAAGACCAGCACTAAGTAACCACTAAGGAAATCACAAACAATTGATGGGCGCCCGCCATCCACTCAGGCTATGTAACACTGCTCCCTGAGATTCACGCGATTGGAGCCGACCAATTACCATCTAATTATTTAGTAAAATTCGTTGCGGATTACACAGGCGATTCCATAAAGCAACACTGCACTGCCACACCTGTTCAAAAACTGGGAAAACTATCTCTAGTTTTCCCAGTTTGTGAACCATTATGTCAGTTATTACCAACCGCCCTGGGTTCGGGAAGAAAACTATGGCGGACGCGGACTGCGCTCTGGGGAAATGGCGACCGCCAATCGCGTCTCACGAGCCGAAATCCTGTTAGGGATTTGTAGAGCACTCTAGCAGTTTACATCCTTACTAACATTATTGATCGTAGTTAGACAATTAGCCGATAGATCACTCTCGAGAGATCCACTTAGTCTTCTTTGCTATTTCTGATCAATTGATTTGAAATTTCACAACCAATTTACAGCAGTGTACTTACCTAGGTGTTTGAGTACCTATATTAAATATAGGTCAACATTACACCTATCTCACTTTTCCCTATTCCTGCTGTAGGTGGTTCATTAATTTCATTGTTCCATACTTCTCGCACACAAGCAGCTGAATGGTTACCTACAGTTTAGTTAAATAATATATTATAGGTACCTACCCAAACAATAACAATTAATTATGCAATAAATAAATTGTACTGCCTATAATTATTATAGGCAGTTGAATAATTATAATTTTTAAGGAGAACCCTGGTCTTCTGTTAGGTAGGTACCTACCTCTATGGACCTCGTTAATTATTTAAATTCCTCGATACCTACACGCTTAAGTGATTAAACCTACCTACCAAGATTCTTTCTTCAGTTAGATAAAACATACCGGTATGTAGTTATTAGGTATTACCTATCACAGAAAGGGAAAAAATCAATTAGGTATTTTTTTTAATTAAAAAAAATCATTAATCATCCATAAATCAATTATTTTGAGCTGAATGTTCAGTACCTAGCTACAGAGGTACAGAGGCACAGAGGTAGGAATAAGGTGGTATAGTCAAATTGTAATTTTCTTGAGCTTTAGGTATGCCCACACTCGCTACAAACAAATAATGCTCGCAGCATGCTAAAATCAAAACGACAATTGAGTATAAACCAAAAGGAAACAGTGTTATCACGACCATAAGCATTGTATTATCAACAGCCAAGAGAAGATTTAATCGTATGATCCACGTGTACCACCACAAATTGGTGGTGATTTCAGATGATTTCCCAGGTTTTTCACTCATAAAAAATCAATTTTGGGAGCTGAACATTTGGTACAACCTCAGTTTTCCACTCTGGTCAAAATCGACTTCATATTTGGTCTTCTCGTCCCCAAAAACATGGAAAACGATACCTCAAAAGCTCATGTTACTACTATGTTACTAAAACACAAAAAGTACCTATTTTTATACACATTTTCACTCATAACACCCCTGGGTATATTCCGATCGGGCTGCAAAGTTTCGGGACACAACTAGGGCCCAAATGGAGCATGTGTGCTTTAGACCGAAAGTGAAGTACCTACCTAGTTATGCATGATACGGCAAAAGGCATACGGCGGACGGACATTGCATTTTTGGAATCTACGCACCTTGAAACGTAAAAGAAAAGATTTTGAGGGGGTGTTATAAATTTTTTTTGCTGAGCGATTACATACCTAGGTGTATTATTCACGGAATAATAAACCAAAAGAGACTATTTCCACGGGCTATTTCCACGTATTATTTTATTTTATTTTTTTTTAAATGAAAGTAGATTCCATCCTGAGAATTTTGAGACCAACCGCACGCTTCTATGATAGGTAGTTCTTTTCCTACGATTTTTCAAAGTTTCCAGAGGTTCCTGTTTCACATCGCAGGGGGGTCCCGCCCAGGCGAGAGGGGTGCAATGATGCAGGAACCTCTGGAATCATTGACAAATCATAGAAAATAACTACTAATCGTAGGATCGTGCAGTTGGTCTCAAAATTCCCCTGATGGAATCTAATTTCATTTAAAAAATAATATAATCCGCCTGTTGTGACCCAAGCAAATAGCCAGTTTTTTACTCACAAAAATTGCCCATTCGCCAACACGATCAAAGCGCTCTGGAAATCCCTAACAGCATTTCAGTTCGGGAGACGCAAGCGTCTGGCAAGTGGCAAGCGCCGAGCCGGAGGGGTTTCGGCCGTTTTCGGCAGTTTCCGACTCAACCTTCTTCCCTCCACAACATCTCTCCTACCAAACTACCGCCTGAGTGACCAGTGCTACCAACCTTTGCGGGGGATGTAAACCCCCCTCCCACCCCACCACCACAGGAACGAGGATTTTTGAGAGCTGTCAGAGCCTTGAGGAGATTTTCGGGGGATTTTCGAGTTTCACTGCCAACACTTGATTTCCATCATTTTTCAACTACAATTTACCTACCTATAAGTATGAATCAAAGGCCTTGCGAATTTCATTGTATCAGCGGAGTGATCCCTACAGTGCAGATCGTAATCACTGAACAACGCTACGTGACACAGCTAAGTCTCACCCTCAGTACCATCTCAGACCCCGTTGTACCTTTCAACACAATAATTTTATAGAAAACTGAGTTTAGGTACACGTTGGTTCCATAAGTACCTAAGTTTAAAAAAAAGTTTGCCAAGTTGGGTGGGCCGTACAGCTTCTTTACTTATTGTAACATGGACGTATAGAATCAGTTGGTAAAAAAAATTGTGAGTCCAAATGATTGAATAGCAGTAAATAGAGTAGTATTAAATTACATAATAGGCGTAATAGGAACAAATATTTCAACGCATGCGCAGACGAAATTTACAGTACGATTCCAATGAAATTCATGTGGAATTATCAAGGTACTATTCCTGATGGATCCTCCAAGTTTGAACTCATTTCAACGATATTTAAGGTAGTTATAGGCGTTTCAAGTATTCAATGTTTGCGCATGCGCAGACGAAAGTTACCGTACGATTTCAATGATGTTGAAATCGTACCCTCAAATTTCAGCTCTCTACGACTATTTTTCGCATAGTTAGAAGCCTTACAAGGAAATGGTCAACATTTCATGTTCGCGCATGCGCAGAGTACGATACCAATTAAATTCATATGGAACTATCAAAGTTTTATTCCTGATCGACCCTCCAAGTTTGAACTCATTTCAACGATATTTAAGGTAGTTACGGGCGTTAAAAGCATTTCACGTTTGCGCATGCGCAGACGAAACGTATAGTACTTTTCCAATGATTTTGGTATGGGAACATCTGTGACTCAACCCGCACCTACCCTCCAAATTTCAGCCCATTTCGACCATTATTTCGGGTGATTATGGGTGTTACACGGAATTGACCACAGATAGACACGGAACTGAAAATGTTCCTTGAAGTCTGCGTCACTCACGAATCAAAGGCTTCGCTACCGCCTGGTAGTGATGAAGCAATAAATAATTAATTACTTAATTAATTAATTAATAAAAATCGCTCATTGTCATTCTCATTACCTAAGTCATACCGCATGAATGGAACTCTTTTTAACTGGATGTATGTACTTGCATTTCGTACATATATCAACTAATTATTTACACTTAGTTTTACAGCCACAGGTGGTCCTGAGGGGATTTCCACCCGATATTTCCGTCTCACCCGGCGAGAGAACCTCCCTCTTTCGAATTACCAATCGCCAGCGTCATGACGCTCATACGCGCGCACAATACGCCGGCCCCGCGTAGTTTGAATTGAAAGCGCCCCTTGCGGGCGGGCGGTTCATTATTGGCTCTTTTATCTTCTTGAAACGGGGGAGCTGTCGCGGGAAACATTCCAACTACGTTATCCTGCTTATACGGCTCGCTTCGCCTCCCAATCCACATTCACATACACAAAGCTTTCCTCATCGTGATAAAACCACTGTAACACACATTATACTCGTATTAAGCACAAAATTCCACACAAAAGGAGTTAACAACAAAACAACGAACAAAATGGCGCAAAACTATCTAATAACGAACTTTGATACAGCATGACCATATTATGAGAGAAATGTAGAAGTAAAATATTCTGATTCCCTCATATGTGTCCATTCTATACCTACCATTTCAGTGAACTTGGAGTCATTATTGGTGATTTTAAGCAATTTGGACCACTTGTGTCTCCCAACAGCAATTGCAGAATGTTGTGGTTCCCCTCAAAACTCTACTCTAACCACTCCTATGTAATACAGAAAGATTTAACCAAATAAGCGAAGGGAACGACGAGCCGGGTAGCGCCAAGGGAGAAGGGTTCCATCCATCAACCGCCATCGCTCCTCAACGGTCATAACGGCCAATTGTGGTCAGGGGAAGGGTGGAAACAGGCCTATATAAGCAGACCTTTTGACCCAGCTCGTCATTCGACCGACCGACCTCGACTTGCGACTTCTCTCTCGACCCTCTCTCTCGACCTCTCTTTTCTACCTTCTCTTGCACTCGCTGTGGTGAAAACCGCGCGGTGCTCTCCTTCTTCCTGGTATCTGCTGTGGTGAAAACCACGGGATACCTCCTTCTCCCCTGACACCTGCTATGGTGAAAACCGGGGGGAGCCACAACCTCAAGCCCCTGCTGTAGTGAAAACCGCGGGGTACTAACCTCCACATCCCTGGCGCCTGCTGTGGTGAAAACCGCGAGGAGCCATAACCTCAAGCCCCTGCTGTGGTGAAAACCGCGGGGAGCTAACCTTCCCTCCAACTAACGCCTGCTGTGGTGAAAACCGCGGGGCGTTATTAAAAAGACTGCTACGGAGCACGTCCTTCCTCATCCGTCCTCATCCGCCTTCATCCAACCTCTCAACTTCATCCTCATCCAACTCACCTGCCATGTCGTGAGCACAACACACGGGCTCATGACACAGGACATGCACAATTAGTTCAATTTAGCATGGAGCTTTTCCTAGGTCGGATTTCCACCCTAAAACGCTGCAAAGTCCTTGTCACACGGGTTTACTGCTCAGAAAATTACATCATGTAACTTTTGGGTACTTTTAAATAGATTTGTTTCCGTTAATTGTCACGGATTCGTACTCCTAATAATTATTTTTAATGATTATGCACCTAGTTTCATTAAGGTTTATAAAAGCATTTAAATACTAGGCATTTCGGAGCCATTGCAATAATTGCCTTTTCGTCGAAATTCATTGAAACGGAGAAAACTGTTAACCGCTGGAGGCCATCAATAAATATTTTATTATTCCCAGCAAATCAAACCCGATAGCAGAGTTAAAGACTAACTATCAAACTTGAGAAATCACTGTTTTGCCAGTTTTTTGGAATGCGTGTTTCCAGAAATAACAATATAATCATTATACTTGTTAATCTCATCACCTTATTTGTATGCATGTATAACAAACACCTACGTTGTATATTTTTTGAAGGGCCGATGATTTTGATTTGCCTAGTGCCGACCGGGATTGTTTTCGATTAACTAAACCCTCTCCGCAATTTTCATATCGGCGAGGATTCATTTGAATACGTAATCCTCCCCTTATTTCTCTCTCCACGTTAATACAGAGGGAATTAACTCGTATAGTTCTCCATTTGAATGAGCATCCCAACTCCCCAGCGAGCCAACTCATAATATCCGTTTCGTCCCGCTCCCTTCCGCCGTTTTTGCTTCCAAGCGTTGGTGTGTACATTATAATGAGCTTTGGGAATTGAAATGAAAAAAGCTTCCGTGATTAGTTTGTATCGGATCGCTAAATGAACGCTTTGTTAATGATCATAGAGTATCTATGAAATAACACTTTTAATTAGGTAGGAACATCCTGTCTCGAATAGTGTTCATGAAGGTCGATTCGCTGTTATTGAGCCATCTCAGCACATGACGGCATTAATTTGATGTAACGCATGAGCAGGAGCTGCTATTTCATCAATCGCAAAAACATTTAATTACAACGGTGGAAAGCTCGTCCCTTAAGCTTAAGCTCTATGGGTGAAATTGTATCTACATCAGACGGATAAAAACACTAAGGGGTTTTTACCTCGCAATTTAGTGAGGAAATCATGTTTCGAAAAAGCGTTATTTCACTCAAAAACGGCATTTTCCGCTCTGTTTACGTGGGTACCTACTATGATTCAACTTTTTACCTACCCCATTTTTTAAATCCACTCACAACTTCTCATAAGATACCTAACTACAGTTTTTTGCTGACACCCGTGGTAAAAACTCTGTTTTGAGGAAACACACAGGACAGCTCCTGAAAATTAAGATTTATAAATATGAAATCGAATCGAGATTTCGGAAAGGATCAAAAGGGCTAATCACGCTGTGAATGTGATAGGTCAGAAGTGATATTTGTGGACACATAAGAATTGTCCATTTCAAACACCCTGTATCAAATGAATCTATAATACGTTTCGAAGAGTATTTGATAGGGTAAATAAGCTGAAAAATCGATTATTGCTTTTTGCCGAACGGCACTTTTCGCAAAAATCTGTGGTTACCTCAGGGTTATGGGGTTACCTGGTTCTGTCGAAGTAATTAAATTAGGACATCCGTACCTAATGAACGTTTTGCAAAGTTGTTCAGTGTGAATCACCAAGGGCAAACTGAGCTGCAAAAAAAAACAGTTATGATGTGCTAATTATGATTTTTAACTCATTAAATTTATTTTTACCGGTGACAATGACTGGAAAGTAGAATTTAGCATGCGCCTTATTCGTTACTACCAACTGGGCCAATTGGTCCTACGTTCAAATGATGTTCTGGCTTGGTTCATCTTTCCTTCAACACTTACCTACTGTTTCCCTGTGGAGGTGAATTGTTTTTGAGTTTGTAAAGATAAGTCGTAAAGGAAAGATGAAGTAAGCCAGTGAGGTTTGAACTTTCGAAAGGTAGGACCGATTGGGCCACTTGTAAGTATAAAGCGACCATTCTGCTGGTCATTCAGCATGAATTTGGTGAGTATACACGTTTCAAGAGACGAGGAGGGACTGGAGCAGTTGGTGATGAGTCGATGTAGAAATATTATAAGAGAGTTCTGGTGACGTGTAATATGAGATAGTTGGCAGATTGCAGTACCTTGTTAGAGCTAACGACATGACCGAGAAGGGTCCTCTGGAGCTGCACGGACTCCGTCCGAGCTTCCCGTGACGTCCGCAGGATGCACCACCGTACGCCCGCAGACCCTGGTAGACCTATTTTATTCTTCCTCGTATTACTTTTTTTTCGCCCAGGGCAAACTTTTGCTATATTCAACGAGTGGAGATATATCGTCCTACATTTTTTTCAACGCCCTCGGCGCCAAAGGTCGGAATGGCTTTAATCAAGAACTTTCGCGATTATGACTTCACACAACAGCGAAACATTTTTTTTCTTTCTTTTTTTCAGGGGGTTTGCGAGTTTCGAATTTCAGGCTGTTCCGAGTCCGAGGCCGCACTGAGGTTTAATAACAAGTGCGTTGCCAACATCGCTTTGTGGACATTTCACAATTTATTTTTCATCATATCGAAATACACTGTGTTATATCAATAGCGCTAAATGCGGTGTTTCATCAGACATTTTCCACTATTCTTCCGTCGCAGAGGGGGGGAGAGGGTAGAGATTGGGAGAACGCCACTGACAAGGAAGACAGAATTTCCATCATAAGTGTACAGTTTTAATATCCTGTAATCGATGTTCTCCTACATATGTGGCACAACAGTGCAGTAGCGGTGCGTGGGCTCTGAAGGCACCGAACCAAAACATAAAAACCAGCAGATCTTTCTAAAAAAAAATACCATAAGAGAACAAACCCTTCCATTTATTTACTGATTGTGTAATATTCTGCAAATGCTTATCTCTTCCTAAACTTTTAATCAACGCTCTACCGTCGTTCGAAGACTTTGAGAATTTCGACTTAAATTAGCCACCGAATTCATGAGGTACCTAGGCACAAAAATATAGTAAACTAAAATATAACGAAACAGTGACCTGTCGGCCGGTACCTACTTAGATGGAGAAGCTATTTGACAGGAAGCTGGGTTAGTTATCTGTGTTAACACGCCAATCAATCCACAAGACCACAAACAGCAAAAAGGACAAAACGCACATAGGTGCCACAAATCCAAATCTGTCACAGGAACCGGACCAAAAACAAACGCACAAAATTGACGCAAAAAATGGAAAACTGACAACAGACTTGTCGTGGTACCCTCCTATACCACTCAGACTTTTATACTAGATTACGCTCAATAAACCAAGTGGAAGGAAGGGATCTACGTGAGACGGGAAACGTTCACAGCCGGCTCTCCACACCAGTCTCTAACGGCCGGCAGAGGATGGAACAAGCCCTATATAACCCATGCTCCCGACCATATTTCTTCATTCTTCGCACTCACCTAAGTCGATGACTTCTCTCTCTCTCTCTACCTTCCTTCCCTCGAAAAGATCTCGTAGAGTGGTGGAACCTGCCTGGTGAGGCCCTTGTGGTATAACCGGCGTGGTGGAACCTTCCGAGCACCTCCTTCACAAAAGATCTCGTAGATTGGTGTAACCCGCCTGGTGAAGCCTTCGGGTATAACAGGTGTGGTGGAAACCTTCCGAGCACGTCTTCCTATACCTCACGATCCATCATACCCTCACCTATCCCAGGCACCCAAACCATTCACCACAAGACTCAACAGAGAAAGTTAATATGATTCACGGATCAGGAGGCAACATAACCAAACCGGAAGACGAAGCATCTCGAATCGAGATGACAGATTGAATCGATGGGATCGAATCGATTGTGAAAAGCCGTTGGGCCACCATTTTCCACTCAGCTAGCTCTGAAGGTCAGCTGAGCACCCCTCGCCCTACGTGCTCCCTCTATTCTACTGTTATCTCGATGGTTCGCATTGTGTAAATATTATTACGATTAGCTGAAAGATTTCGTACTAGAATCTTTCGGCTCTTCACAAATAAAATAGATACCTACCATCATTACTAGGGCATTCACGGACTTTTGCCAGCTGTTTTCTGTCTTCAAATGGTGCAATGTCTGTCAAAGAACCATAACTCGAAGACTGCAACTAGCCTAGTACTACTAATAGCACAGTACTGCTTTTATACGTACAAATTCGTATGGGACTACTGGGGGATAATCCCGTTTCAATTGAAAAAAATATTAATGGAAATCGGTCCAAGTTTCAGAATAATCGCTGGCAACAACATATTATATCGAATTGGAAAAAAGTCGAATCGGCCCTCCTCCTTTTTTGAAGTCGGTTAAAAAATAATTGATAGCGTCATTCTCACCTCAGTTCATCAGTAAAACCTACCATTATGAATAATTTCTACATTTGAATGCCAGATCCGTTTCTGAGCCTCTATTGTGTCAAAATTCTCAACATTTGTACTGGAAACATGGAAACTTTGGAATGGAGTTGAGAACTCGAAAGATTACTCTTCAAGTCAGAACAAGGATCACGAAGATAGTTTCACAGCCATCGCACTTCACCTGATATCATCAGGGGAATTTCAAGCGCGATTAAAGCCCGACGGTGGAACTTCATGCTCGGGTTACTTGGGATCTGGCCTTGGCGGGGATGAATAAACAAAGGGAGATAAGGTTTTTCGTGACAGGCAGTAACATCGTATGAGCTCTCTGCTATATCACGCTCACATACGGTGTTTCCACTCTCCCTAGACTTTTGAGTCTCGTTTACTACAACGCCACTGCAAACAACGATCACTGGCGGATTTGAAAACATGAACTTCCACCAAGTGCTAATGTGTAAGTCGATGTTTGCAGGAGTTCAAATCCCGCTTAGAGCGCAAGTGCATCACTTTAAAGTTTAAACGATGTACAGAACCACAATAAATGGATCGATAGAACCGCAAATTTATAAATTCATGTTTAAAAAACATGTCCTCAAAATTAAACCAAGTGGAGGTTCACGAAAAGTCACAGCAAAGGTTCTTGAAGGTTCCCAGAAAGGTTTTCCATTTCTAATGTTGGCTTGTCGGCAGCATTGAGAACCTCCGTCTCTGAGGCTTCGCTTAGCCTCCTTGGGCCAACAGCCATATGTGAATAGAACTGATGAGTAATTTTTTGCTGCATTTTTACTTTTAATCACCTTCATTTGAAAAATTTCACTTATTTTTGAAAACGGGTTTCAAATACCATTTTTCAAAGAGTACCTAGGTAATATTTTTTCAAAAAAAAAAATTGACAAAAATTCTCCATTGAAGTTAGGAACTATAATCGCCACCATAAAATGCATTTTCAAGCAAAACATCAAAACCTCACAAAATTGATGTTGACAGGCAAAAGCAGCACAAAACAATTTTGATGGCATCAACATAACAATTATTAGTGACAATTAATACAATAACAATTAATGATTTTGTTAGACATAATACATTACACCACGCTCATTACCTAACTAGGAGATAACACGTTTATAACAAAACCGTCGACTTTGAATTGGCAGTAAACGATTTTTAGGGTTCTTACGAGATACGGGTTTTGCTTAATAACTTCGGATAAAGGTCATGGGATGATCAAAGAATTGATTAATTTGATTTTTTTTTATTTTATTTTTTTTTTAACACCGGCAGCCTTGGTTTGACTGTCTGTCCTTCTGTTTGTTCTATGGCGCCGTAAAATTAACAAAAAAATTAAATTGAAGTTAAAATAAATTTGGGATGTACGACTAAAATAGTTGACTTGATATTATTTGAGAATATGCTTCATACGCTCAGGTGCCACAACGATGCCAAAGACCAGCGTTTTGAAGCCGGTGACGCCACGGAGTGTGAAAAACAGCCAAGTTTGGGTCTTGCTATTTGAAATGTTGAGGTTCCACTCGTCACAACTCCGTCCTATTTCCGGCGCCTGGGTGAAAACGTTGGCAAAAAACACGATGTGGAATAAAATTAGATATTCGCTGAGCTTGACTTGCAGTAAATTACCTATAGTTATTTATTAACCGTTCACACTAACCAACTTGGTTTTCATATAGGAGACAAGTTATCATATTCTGCGTCGAATGAGACTGATCGGTGACTTCCAGCTCCCGTGGTCGTGGATTTTGACGATTTTAGAAGGTTTTCTGTTTTTGGGGCTCCTGTTGAAATCAAAGAACTTTGAGATAACTTTAAAAAAAATTGACGCGAAACCCGCGGTTTCGAACTGTAGAAATCGAAATTTAACGCAAAATTCTGTTGTCTTCAACTTTTATTTTATACGAAAACCAATTGGGTTGGTACCAATTGGCCAGAACGAGAATTTCTGCGGTTTTTAGAGTAACAGGCAGCAACTAAACCATTGAATGTATAAGAACATGGAACAGGAGGTATATTCATAATCAACGTAAAATCTATTAAGAAACCTCGAAAAAATAAACTTCGTCCTCCTTTCGTTGTTTTTGCTCCCTGTGCGACGCCGCTGTAGCGGCACCACGGTGCCGCAAAATACGAGAAAACCACACCTCAGAATTACGCGATGCAACAATTTTTCGCACCACTGGCACCAGTAACGGCGCCAGTAAAAATAACACGTTACGTTTTCTGACACGAATCGCTTTCTTGCTAAACTTGCTGTTTTAACGTATCAACTTAAATATAAACGTAATAATCGAAGCGTTGTCTATTTCCACTCAAAACAAAATGCACTGTTATACCACCATCAGTAGCAAACCGTATACTATCATAACTATATACATAATATTTACTACTAGAACAATACAGGTATGTTATTGTAGTGTTATGGTATACAAGTTCATTCCGAGATGGTTTCGTTTTTAGTGGAATATATACTAAATATATGTAACTGGAATGGGTTTCCATAATTTCATAGTCAGTATCAATTATTTATTTATTCAAATTTAACTCATATTTACGAGTTATGGCTCTCGCCAGTGTTGCAATTTTGACATATTAAGGTGAATAGGTACATAATCTGTACTATTTCCTGCACATAAATTTATTTATTTTCCTTTCGTTTAGCTATTTTTTATTTGTTTCAAAGTAAATGTGTTATTAAACATAAAAATTGGGGGAAAACGGTGGAATTATAATTACAGAATTATTTTTGGTCTCACAGTTAGCGTCTTTACCAGTTCGGTGTAATATCATAACCGCCTGGTGAGGAATTTGAGTTGATTTCGATGAATTTTCATGAATTTTTTGTTGTGATTGTACGTACCACGTCAGGCGAGCGGACGTGATGCGTGTCGGAACTCCCGTTGGCGGAAGGCGGGGGGCGGCGGAGAAAAGTTCGGTGGGGCAACTTCCACGACGAACTGACGCGCTCTGCCGGCCGCCGCCCCCCTCATCGCCTACCCCACACCGCCCCCCTCACCACCCCCCACACCGCCGCCCCTCATCGCCCCCCTCGCCGCCCCCCCTCGCCGACGGCAGCGCATGAGCCCCAGACGGACAGACGCACACGCCCATTGATTGGCGATGCAACGTCTCGCCCTCCCCAACCCTTCAAGACCGAACTTTCTTCCGAAATTCAACTGCCCTGTTAAACGTGAATTTTTAAACAAAATAAAACTTTAACAGAAATTTATCGAAAAACCCGTGTTTTTTTTTTGGCCCGAGCCAAAGTGGGCCTGGAGGATCCTCCTTGGCGGTGCTCGCCCTCTCGCCGGCGATCGATGTTTGAGGCTGAGAAGGCTTTTTCGCCGAGCTCGGCTTAACTCTTGCGTCTCGTTTCCCACAGTTGGGTGACGCGAAACGTTGTCGTCATTTCGGTCCACACGTCCCGCATTTACCGGGACAGTCCTCGTTTTTTACCCTTGGTCCCTCAAAGCATCGACAGCTGTTTTTGAGACGGACAAGAAAAACGAAGAAATTTCTAGTAGGCAGTACAGCTTCCTCACTTGAATCAGATGAACTTATTAGAATAGTTGGGTAGGTTCATTATCATACAGGACCATCTACGGTGGAAAATTTCAGCTCTCTACGACTATTTTTCGCGTAGTTAGCAGCTTTACAAAAAAAAAGGTCAACCCTTTGTGTTAGCGCATGCGCAGACGAAAGTTATATTACAATTCCAATGAAATTCATATGGAACTGTCAAAGTATTATTGCTGATCGACCCTCCAAATCTGAACTCATTTCAGCGATATTTCAGGTAGTTATGGGCGTTTCAAGTATTTCACGTTTGCGCTTGCGCAGACGAAACGATTTCCATAATTTTGAAACTAAACCATCTGCGATCCAACCCGCGTACACCCTCAGAATTTCAGCTCTCTACGACTATTTGTCGCGTAGTTAACAAGGAAACGGTCAACATTTCATGTTTGCGCATGCGCAGACGAAATTTATAGTACGATTCCAATGAAATTCATTTGGAACTATCACAGTATTATTACTGATCGACCCTCCAAGTTTAACTCATTTCAACTATATTTAGGGCAGTTATGGGCGTTCCAAGTATTTCGCGTTTGCGCATGCGCAGACGAAAGTTAATGTACTTTTTCAATGATTTTGGTTTGGGACCATCTGTGACCCTTCAAATTTCAGCCAATTTTGACCATTATTTCGGGTGGTTATGGGCGTTACAAGGAATTACCACAGACAGACACGGAAACAAAAATGATCCTCGATGTCTGAAACGCGAAATGGTTGTGGTCATTTTCATTTTGGCGGACATAAATTTTTTTACTCAATCACGAATCCAAGGCTTCCTGCCTTCGGTAGTGTGGAAGCAAAAGTTACCGGTAATTGTTAAATTTAAAAAATATAAAATAAAATGAAAATAACCAGCCACGCAGCATGGCTATAAGAGGGAATTTTCAAAGAAATATTCGTGCTGTTGTGTGAAACGAAGTTATAGCGAGAAACCATAACACTTTTCGTAGAATGATACCATTTTTTACCGATTTCTGACCCTTATAATGTCAAATTTGGTACCTACAACCTTTTTTTTTGAGAAAAATATTTTTATCATCGAAATAGTCCCTCTTTCTGTCGTGAGTCACCATCCCACACAACGTCACGCGTCCCAGGACGACGTGAATATTGATTTTAGCCCTAAATACCAATTCTGATCCCCCTGAATCCTAATTTGACCCCTACTCACTGTGAAAAACAACTGAAATGGTACCTATTTTTCCATCTTTACTCACCCTTCCATACCACTTTCACTGATTTCATGTCAATTGTTCGCAATTTATGTTTTTTACAGATTTTTGACCCCTAAAAACTCCTTTTTGACCCCCTTAGAATTTTTTAAAATTGCTCATCTTCGAAATCATCTTTCTGTTTGGCAACACGAACATTTTGGCGAAATTTGGCATTTTCATCATGTACCCACGGACAGATATTGTCTGGAGTGGCACATAAACAAATATATATAAATAATATAAATTTTTGTTAAATCTAGAGATGAATTCAGAACGCTCTGAAACGGATTTGCCTATAAAGAATTTCCACAAATTCGTGTTCTGAAAATGTTGGACCCACTGCAATAGCTTCATTTTCTTTGAAAATTCACTAACATACCTATTTTGGGTTTATTTGACTATTTATTAATTTTCCGGAAAAAATTAGAGCCATCTGTAACAATTTAGCAAAAATGGGGGGGGGGGGGATATATATAGGTACATTTATATTAAAAAAATAGGGGGGGAAAATAGATTTTGGGTTTGTGTACCGAAATTGGGGCTGTATAAAAAAAGTTAAGGGCTTGAAAACACACTTTATTATCCAGAGGGAAAATAACGAAGCGGTCACTGTATAACGGGGTACGTTGCGCCAAAGGCGACGCAGTCGGTGTCCTTGGCGTTCCTTTCCAGCAGGAAGTACCCACTATATCCCCAGTTGACGCCCCACGAATTTTTCATGATGTAGTATTGCAATCCTTGTTCATTAGTCCCGTATCCGACCGCGAGGACGCAGTGGTCCATGCCGGAACGAACGCAACCAGCGGAATTTGTAATAATACCTGCAATCACAATCAAATATGATGGTAATAATCTTTATAGGTCTCTTTGTTACAATGGGAAATTTTCTTCATTTAATTGGTGGGGAGGGGGGGGGGGGATCAGAACTCGTGGAAAAATGGTAAATTGAATATTACTTGAATCACTTGCGGCGGAGTAGTGGAAATCCATAGCAAAAAACGCTGCAAATCCCTGCACAACGGTTTATTATTTTGTATAGAATACCCTTCTGTTACAGATCACAGCTCTATGTATAGATAACCCGTCTATATAATTATGATATGTACTATTCTATTATATGCATATTATGTAGATCGCAGACACTCCGTAGGTTAGTACCTAACCCCGTACTCTTTACTAGGTACCTACCTAAATCACGAGTTAAATGTTGCTAAAATAATTCTGCCGATGACAAACAGTACCTAACAAAAAGAAACACACATAATGAAGTTCTGAAAAGAAATTGTTGATGAGGAGTGAAAAAAGTTGCAAAAGTACCTACCAACAAACTCCAGCCCCTTCTACGTAGATGGTATAATTTACTGTTCTGTAATAATTTACCGTTGAGTAATGATTTACCGTAGTAATAATTTACCCATCAATAATACTTCAACGTTTGTTCAAGTTTCACTACCTACCAACAAACTCCAAAAGAGTCATCATTTTTCAAATTAAATAATATCACAGAACAACCAACTCGACTTCATACTCCGCTAATATAATCAGGTGATCCCTACCAATGATTGGCCGTATTCACAAATTCCTATTGTGGGCGCGTCTCTGGTTACGAGATTTGGTTTGGATTGTATACAATTTCATTCACACTGGAGTCGAAAATGCCTGTCGGTGCAAACTTCGGGGCCTTACTGTGAACGAACGGCTGGACGTACGATGCTCCGGATGGTCTTAAAAAACTCGCAAGTTCAAGAACTATTTAAAACCGTAAAAATATTTACGTAAAAAAATGGTATAGGCGTTTTGAAAATTTCAACCCCTATTTTGAACCCCTTAGAGATGACTCACAGTAACGTCGAGCTTCGAGGAGCAACTAGACGCCGAACGGAACCTATAACCCGAATTTCATCAATTTTTTTTCATGGTAACTAAGAAAAGTGGCCCGTACGGCGTACGGCGTACGGCGGACAGACAGAAATATTTTTATTGCAGTTTTGGATTCTACATATCTTGAAACGTAAACCATCAAATTTTGAGGGGGGGTAAGAATTTTTTTTTTCATGCTCGATTCCAATGGTTCATTATTGAAAATAATAAACCAAAATTACTGGATAAAAATAGAAATAGTCCATTTCCACGTAAACTAACAAACTGTAGAACGTTTTCGGTTGTTACACCATCATCAGCATCGTTTTCTATCGTGTACTGATGATGGTGTAACAACCGAAACCAGTCTACAGTTTGTTAGTTTACGTGGAAATAGACTATTTCTATTTTTATCCTGTGGTTTTTGGTTTATTATTTTCAATAATGAACCATTGGAATCGAGCATGAAAAAAAAAATTCTTACCCCCCCTCAAAATTTGATGGTTTACGTTTCAAGACCTGGAAGCTTCTAAACAACTCTATCTTGGGCAAAAGTAAAACTAGTCAAACACTGGCCTTGGTGATGACGAAGCGAGCAACAAATCTTACGTCGACATTGGATGCAAAAAGGGAAGTGGCAGACAATTTCAATGATTTCTTCTCCAATGTGGGTAAGAACCTAGCTTTGAAAATTCCAAAACATAACGTAAGTGGTCACATTTCAGCTGATGGTGAAGGAAGTAGAGTCCCATTCGTTTTTAAGTCAATCACAGAAGCTGAACTGTGGAACATAATCAAGAAAATGAATGGGAGGTCAGCACCAGGATCAGATGGTATTAGCCATAACATTGTTACCACTTACTTTCAGTTCATTAAGCGTCCCATCATTCATATAATAAATAGTAGTTTGGAGTATTCCACGTTTCCCGATGTCTTCAAGTTAGCAAAAGTCATTCCTCTCTATAAGGCTGGATCGAAGGTGGAGTTGACGAACTTTCGACCCATATCGTTGCTTAGTATTCTATCCAAACTTATAGAGAAGTGGGTTAAATTTCAATTGAACTCTTACTTAGCTAGGCACAACTTAATCACTAACAGGCAATTTGGTTTCACATGTGGAATAGGCGTCGAGGAAGCCCACTACGCCCTCACGAAGGATTTATATGAGTTAATGGATAAGAGAAGTAATGGAATCTTGGTGTTGATTGATCTCGCGAAGTGTTTTGACTCTATAGACAGGGATAAACTAGTTGGCGCTTTGGAGCGTTGCGGAGTGGTGGGGCGTGAACTGGCTTGGTTCAGGTGTTATCTCGCTAACAGGAGGCAGCTGGTGAGCATTGATGGAGTACAAAGTGGTACACTCCCGGTGGATTTTGGCGTTATACAAGGAAGTACGCTAGGGCCAGACCTCTTCCGCGTTTTTATCAACGATATTTCGCGTGTCCCAATTAGGGGTAATTTGTATCTTTTTGCTGATGATGCAGCCTTCTTGTTCGAACACAGTTCGTGGCAAGAGGTGTTCGCACGAGCGAAGGAAGATATGAATAAAATTTGCCGGTGGCTCAATATGCAATCTCTCACTATAAATGTGGATAAATCCAAATACATCTTGTTCTCCCGTGCAAGAGACAGGGATTCTCATCCATACAGCCTAAAATTGCACTTTTGTAATTTAGATCAACCGACATGTACCTGCGAAACAATCGAACGAGTAAAGGCTGGCAAGTACTTGGGAATAATAGTAGATGAGAATCTTGACTGGAAGGTACAGGTTAAGTCAGTAGTGGTTAAAATTAGGAAATTTGTTAACATATTTTATAACATCCGGAACTATTTCTCAAAGAAAACGCTTATCCTCTTGTACAAAGGATTGGTGCAATCAGTGCTCAGCTTTGGTATCCTTTGGTGGGGTAATACATACGGTGGCGTGTTGGAACCAGTTAGGGTGTTGCAAAAAACGATTTTGAAGGTCATCCTCAAGAAGCCCCGCAGGTTCCCCAGTGTTGAGCTGTTTGGTGAGGCCAAGGTGTTCACACTGAAACAGCTGTACATAAAACACGCTATGATGTACTACCACAAGCACCCAGAGGCATTGGACGCAGGGCGGACATCGGTTACCCGCGCAAGGAGGCCTACAACTCAGGCAGTAATACCAGCACCACCAAGCCGTTTGCATTCCACTACCCGCCATTTCCATCACAACTTGCCGTACATATTACGCGCAACTCCACCTTCATTAACCAACCCTCACTCCAGCAGCAGATCTGAATTCAAGAAAGCCTTATTTTCGTTTCTCATTAATACCAGTAGCTCAGAATGCGAGGCCATGACAGCCAGCACTTATAAGTATTAATTACTAATTTCATTTATTTATTTTTAGGCAGACTTTTTTAGGCATATAAGTTTCATTTCTTTCGCTCTCTCTTGATTTAAGATATAGCTAAGATAGCTATATCTTGGCTATATAGGTATATAAATTGTATATATACTTTTTTTTCCCCCTCAATCTAAAAACAAAAATGCCGTATTCAACTTGCAACTCCCCCCCTCGACACAGGTCCCAGACCTATGAGGGGGGTAGTTTCCACCAAGTGTATGAGATTGTTTTGAAACGTGTCTATTATTTATGGAAATAAAATTCTTTCATTCATTCATTCAAGGTATGTAGAATCCAAAACTGCAATAAAAATATTTCTGTCTGTCCGCCGTACGCCGTACGCCGTACGGGCCACTTTTCTTAGTTACCATGAAAAAAAATTGATGAAATTCGGGTTATAGGTTCCGTTCGGCGTCTAGTTGGTCCTCGAAACTCGACGTTACTGTGAGTCATCTCTAAGGGGTTCAAAATAGGGGTTGAAATTTTCAAAACGCCTATACCATTTTTTTACGTAAATATTTTTACGGTTTTAAATAGTTCTTGAACTTGCGAGTTTTTTAAGACCATCCGGAGCATCGTACGTCCAGCCGTTCGTTCACAGTAAGGCCCCAAAGTTTGCACCGACAGGCATTTTCGACTCCAGTGTGAATGAAATTGTATACAATTCAAACCAAATCTCGTAACCAGAGACGCGCCCACAATAGGAATTTGTGAATACGGCCAATCATTGGTAGGGATCACCTGATTATATTGGCGGAGTATGAAGTCGAGTTGGTTGTTCTGTGATATTATTTCGCTTGAAAAATGATGGCTCTTTTGGAGTTTGTTGGTAGGTAGTGAAACTTGAACAAACGTTGAAGTATTATTAATTGATGGGTAAATTATTACTACGGTAAATCATTACTCAACGGTAAATTATTACAGAACAGTAAATTATACCATCTACGTAGAAGGGGCTGGAGTTTGTTGGTAGGTACTTTTGCAACTTTTTTCACTCCTCATCAACAATTTCTTTTCAGAACTTCATTATGTGTGTTTCTTTTTGTTAGGTACTGTTTGTCATCGGCAGAATTATTTTAGCAACATTTAACTCGTGATTTAGGTAGGTACCTAGTAACGAGTACGGGGTTAGGTACTAACCTACGGAGGGTCTGCGATCTACATAATATGTATATAATAGAATAGTACATATCATATTATATAGAAGGGTTATCTATACATAGAGCTGTGATCTGTAACAGGAGGGTATTCTATACAAAATAATAAACCGTTGTGCAGGGATTTGCAGCGTTTTTTTTCTCGTATTTGAAGCCAGTTTTAAAAAACGCTGCAAATCCCTGCACAACGGTTTATTATTTTGTATAGAATACCCTTCTGTTACAGATCACAGATCTCTGTATAGATAACCCGTCTGTATAATACAATATTATGTACTAGTCTATACATGTTATGATGAGAATCGCAGACAGCGTTGGGCCAATAGAATTGCAGAACCATTTCGGACCATGCCAATGCGCACCATGCCAATTAGACAATTCGAAATGAATTCCAATTCAAATTAATGAATTCCAATTCAAGTGAGCAGTGGCCAATTGCAATTGAAAACAACAGACACACAAACAAGCCTATGATTCCCCAATTGCAAACAATAAAGTAATCCAATAATTTACAAACTGTTCCAATTTCAATTGAAAATTTTGATTGATTGATCGATCAATTGATTGAATAAATTGATTGATTGACTGAATCCAGCGCGTCCCTGGTGACAAGAGTATACAATTTCATTCACACTGGAGTCGAAAATGCCTGTCGGTGCAAACTTCGGGGCCTTACTGTGAACGAACGGCTGGACGTACGATGCTCCGGATGGTCTTAAACAACTCGCAAGTTCAAGAATTATTTAAAACCGTGAAAAAATTCACGTAAAACAAAGGTATAGGCTTTCTGGAAATTTCAACCCCTATTTTGAACCCCTTAGAGATGACTCACAGTAACGTCGAGCTTCGAGGACCAACTAGACCCCGAACGGGACCCATAACCCGAATTTCATCAATTTTGTTTCATGGTAACTAAGCAAAGTGGCCCGTACGGCGTACGGCGTACGGCGGACAGACAGAAATATTTTGGTTTATTATTTTCAATAATGAACCATTGGAATCGAGCATGAAAAAAAAAATTCTTACCCCCCCTCAAAATTTGATGGTTTACGTTTCAAGGTATGTAGAATCCAAAACTGCAATAAAAATATTTCTGTCTGTCCGCCGTACGCCGTACGCCGTACGCCGTACACCGTACGCCGTACGCCGTACGCCGTACGCCGTACGGGCCACTTTTCTTAGTTACCATGAAAAAAAATTGATGAAATTCGGGTTATAGGTTCCGTTCGGCGTCTAGTTGGTCCTCGAAGCTCGACGTTACTGTGAGTCATCTCTAAGGGGTTCAAAATAGGGGTTGAAATTTTCAAAACGCCTATACCATTTTTTTACGTAAATATTTTTACGGTTTTAAATAATTCTTGAACTTGCGAGTTTTTTAAGACCATCCGGAGCATCGTACGTCCAGCCGTTCGTTCACAGTAAGGCCCCGAAGTTTGCACCGACAGGCATTTTCGACTCCAGTGTGAATGAAATTGTATACAATTCAAACCAATTCTCGTAACCAGAGACGCGCCCACAATAGGAATTTGTGAATACGGCCAATCATTGGTAGGGATCACCTGATTATATTGGCGGAGTATGAAGTCGAGTTGGTTGTTCTGTGATATTATTTAATTTGAAAAATGATGGCTCTTTTGGAGTTTGTTGGTAGGTAGTGAAACTTGAACAAACGTTGAAGTATTATTGATGGGTAAATTATTACTACGGTAAATCATTACTCAACGGTAAATTATTACACAACGGTTCAGTATACCATCTACGTAGAAGGGGCTGGAGTTTGTTGGTAGGTACTTTTGCAACTTTTTTCACTCCTCATCAACAATTTATTTTCAGAACTTCATTATGTGCGTTTCTTTTTGTTAGGTACTGTTTGTCATCGGTAGAATTATTTTAGCAGCATTTAACTCGTGATTTAGGTAGGTACCTAGTAACGAGTACGGGGTTAGGTACTAACCTACGGAGGGTCTGCGATCTACATAATATGTATATAATAGAATAGTACATATCATATTATATAGAAGGGTTATCTATACATAGAGCTGTGATCTGTAACAGGAGGGTATTCTATACAAAATAATAAACCGTTGTGCAGGGATTTGCAGCGTTTTTATTGCAGTTTTGGATTCTACATACCTTGAAACGTAAACCATCAAATTTTGAGGGGGGGTTAGAATTTTTTTTTTCATGCTCGATTCCAATGGTTCATTATTGAAAATAATAAACCAAAATGAGCGATATTTTGGTTTATTATTCTGTGAATAATACACCTATGTATTCTCTCAGCAAAAAAATTTATAAAACCCCCCCAAAAAATTTTCTTTTGCGTTTCAACTTGCGTTGATTCGAAAAACGCTGCAAAGTCCTTGTCACATGGGTTTATTATTCTACTGGATGTACCTACAAAAATGCTGGAAATAAATTTATTGTTTCTTTCATGTACAATGATTGAAATAGTTATTTTTGATAGTTTCCACCAATTTTGGCCCAAAAAAAAACGAATTAGGCTCCTATTATTGACAAATTATCTTTGATCATTGATAGTGCCATTTAATTGTCTTTATTCATCAGTTGATACTGTTACTGTTAGTTGCAGTGTTATTATAAATGTTTGTGGTGATTTCAGAAAATTTCCCAGGCATTTTACTCATAAAAAATGAATTTTGGGAGCTGAACCTTCGTTAAAATTGACTTCATTCTCGGTCTTCTCATCCCAAAAAACATGGAAAACGATAGGTGCCTCAAAAGCTCATGTTACTAAAACAAAAAATAACCATTTTCACCCATAACACACCTGGGTATATTCCGATCGGGCTACAAAGTTTCGGGACACAACTAGGGCCAAATCGGAGAATGTGTGCGAAAGAACCAACTTTTTAGACCGCAAATGAAGCCGGTATGCAGCGTACGGCGGATGGATATAGCATTTTCTGAATCTACGCAACTTGAAACGCAAAAGAAAAATTGTTGAGAGGGTGCTATAAACATTTTTTGCTGAGCGAATACATAGGTGTATTATTCACAGAATAATAAACCAAAATGGTCGGGTGGAGGTTTCGAAATGGGGCGGTAGAGAGCTTGTACTTCAACGCTGGTGGCTTTTGTTATATATAAATTTCATTTGTGCATAGGACCTCACGCACAAGAAAAGTGATTCGGAATGACGTATTTTCATTAAAAAAAATTTACAATTTAAATTTTCTATTTTATTTATTTTTTTATTGTGCTAGTGTGTGTGTCGGGTAAGTAAGTATCCACCGCAAAACGACGATCCTAATTCAGGTATTGACAACAGAAACCAGTGTTCTACGCAGAAGGACCCCACCTGTACAGTAAATAATAAACCGTAGTGCAATAATGTGCAGCGTTTTACAAACTAGTTTCTCAATACGAAGAATCTCAGGCCACTCCACTTTTCGTTATCAGTTCTTATTAGATTGAAAATAGCTGATGGCGTAAACAAAGGAATGATTTAAAATATGGAAAGAACGTGACCAGCTTCGTTCTGCATCTACCTAATACATATGGAGGTTCTGCATCTACAGGAAATAATAATAAACCTCACGTCGTACCTCCTGAGTAATAGTATGGCACATTATGTGCATCGATGCAAACGGAGATGGGACCAACGTTAGCGATGGCATCCTGCAGCGCGTCTTCATCTCCTGGATTTATCGTGGCGTATCCTGAGATTCGAACCAAGGCATCGCTTGGATTGTACTGACACGCTTGATCCTGAAACGGAAGAAACAAATCCCACTTTTCATCTGGAACATCATCTGTTACACCTGAAATTGCATAGTCCATAATGATACGCAAAACTTTTCAGCAGGATAACAATTACCACAGCTTGGTACGGGTAAGCACTTTCAGTTTCTTGGCCGTTTTTGATGATATATTCGTACGCTTCTTGGGGAGTTCCTGATCGGCATCCTAGGATACCGGCACAATCCACCAGCTCCTGCACGCTCAACTCCACCAATGTTTGAGTTTTGAGGGCATACTGTCCTTCCATTGCCCCTGTCTGACAAACAACCAAGAAACACAAAGTATTATTTTCTTTATAATAATATACAAGGTAATAAACATTACCTAGGTAATAAACCAAATATTAAACAGCCAATAGAAAATTGTCATCACAACGAACATTATTTGATGAGAATCTGCAAGACAATTTCACTCGACCAGTGAATGATCATACAAATTAGAAAAAAAATTTTGAGCCGTGCACGTGACCATAAAAGTGACTTTTCAGATTTGTCGAATTATGAATAATTCTAACCACTTTTAGCCCTGAACCACTCCAACCTGACCACAGTTCTCTGCCCAAATTTATTTAATTGTTTACGACATGAGGAAATTTTCTTGTTGAAGAACAAAAACGCTGCAGATTATTAAACAATGGTTTATTGTTTACCTTTACTGACGCCCCTGGGTAGACAGACATTTTGGGTTGCTGTTCCACGAAACTCGGCGTTACTGTAAGTCAACTCACGGCTGAAAAATAGGGAATGAAATTTCCGTAGCTCGAAAACTTTCAACAGTAGTTGTCGTGGTCCACCTACTTGTATCAGTTACTGAACCATTAGTTTCTTTGTCATTGCTGACGAAGTGATACCTGGATCGCATCAGACCTCTCGTGAGGGTCTACGAGAGACTGGAGGCGTCCAACCGCCGCCTCTCCCCACCAGTCCCTAACGACTGTGGGGTGGCCGGGGGAGGGTGGAACCAGCCCTATATAGCCCGTACTCCCGGACCAGATTTCTTAATTCTACGGGCACCCCTAAGTCGATGACTTCTCTCTCCCTCCCTACCTTCCTTCCCTCGAAAAGACCTCGTGAGTGGTGGAACCTGCCTTGGTGAGGCCCTTGTGGTATAACTGGCGTGGTGGAACCTTCCAAGCAACTCCTTTCCCAAAAGATCTCGTGAGTGGTGTAACCTGCCTGGTGAAGCCTTCGGGTATAACTAGTGTGGTGATGACCTTCCGAGCACGTCATCCGATACCTCACGCTCCATCACACCCTCGGCTATCCCAGGCTTACCATACACCACAGTGGTGACCCCCGACAATCCAATCACGACAGTAGTAGTATGGTTTTTTTACGTGTTTAAATTTATCTCAAACTAAAGAATTTTTTGAGAACACTCGGAGTATTGTACGACGTTCGTTTGGACCGGAATGTTTTGTCAACATGATCGTGAATGAACCGGTATAAATCCGGCCCAGATATCATTGCTAGGTAACACCTGATTATAACCACGTATGGCTGTATGAAATCGAGTTGGTGGTTCTGCGATATTATTTCATTTGAAGAATGAATGGCTCTTTTAGATTTTTTTGATAGGTACTTTTGTAACTTGAACAAACGTTATGCTTCATGAATAACGACAAATAATTTATTATTGAATTATTTTGCATCCCGCGCATTTTTACGAAACCCGGGCCGGCTCCAGTGTTCAATTTAGAGGAATTTCCTGGGAAAACAGTGATCTATGCAGAAGGGGCATCTATAGAGGTAAATAATAAACCGTTGTTTAACAATCTGCAGCGTTTTGGTTTATTATTCTCTGAATAATACACCTATGCAATCGCTCAGCAAAAAATTTGTATAACCCCCCCCTCAAACTTTTTTCTTTTCCGTTTCAAGGTGCGTAGATTCAAAAAATGCAATGTCCGTCCGCCGTCCGCCGTACGCCGTCCGCCGTACGCCGTCCGCCGTATCACGTGTACAGGCTTCATTTTCGGTCTAAAAAAGTCGTTCTTTCGCACACATGCTCCATTTGGGCCCTAGTTGTGTCCCGAAACTTTTCAGCCCGATCGGAATATACCCAGGGATGTTATGAGTGAAAATGTGTGTAAAAATAGGTACTTTTTGCGTTTTAGCAACATGTTGGTAACATGAGCTTTTGAGGTATCGTTTTCCATGTTTTTGGGGACGAGAAGATCGAATATGAGGTCGATTTTGGCCAAGGAGTGGAAAATTGAGGTTGTACCAGATGTTCAGCTCCCAAAATTGATTTTGTATGAGTCAAAAACCTGCGAAATCGTCTGAAATCACCATCAGTTTGTAGAATAACACTAGAAAAAGTGTCAACACGTGGATCAAGACGATTAAATGGCACTACCAATGATCAAAGTTAATTTGAAAAAAAAAAAAAAAGATCGTACCTACCTAATTTGTGTTTTGGGGGCCAAAATTGGTGGAAACCATCAGAAATAGCTATTTCAATTATTTCACATGAAACAAACAATAAATGTACAGCCAACATTTTTGTGGAATAATAAACCCCATGTGACAAGGACTTTGCAGCGTTTTTTGTTTTTATGTACCTTGAAGCACAAACCATAAAAATTTACGTGGAAACCAGAGAGGTTCATTATGTACTGAAAATAATAAACCAAAATTACACTTACCGCACTGAACGCCCAGCAGCTTCCACACTGTCCCTGTTGTTTGACACCAGTCACAACGTTCTTGTCTCTCCAGTCCACGGACTCGGGGCGGCTCTGTCCGGACGCCTGGTGAAGACGGCCTTTTATAGGAATGGTAGGTACTCCTTTCGAACCCCATATATTTTGCGATTATTTCTTCGCGCGTCTGAAATAGAGACAGAGGAAGATATTGAGTGATGTTCTTTATTTTGCGTACCAAGGAGAGATGAGGACCTTGTGGATCATTCCATCCCCCCTGGAAGCAACAGTGACGAGATTCTCGTATTAAACCTAATAAGTTTTTATTAGACGTTCCAATGGTACAAAACCAAATTTTGCTTATTAAAAACAAAAACTTCTTTATATGACAAACCTAGATGAACTTTATTCCTACGAATTACCTAGTACCTGAAACATGAAAGAATTACAAAAACAACACACTTTTGTTCAATAAAAAGGTACAGTTTGATAGGTTAAATACGGAAAGATCTGTTGACAAGAACAGTGTGTTTCTGGGATACGCAGAGTATTAGGAGCATTTCAGGTGGCAACTGAATAAGCTTCAGAGATATCCGATCTTGTTATTATAACAGGTTTCTGAAACTTGAACATTTCAAAAACTCTGCGAAGTCCTTGTCACATGGGTTTATTATTCTACTGGACATACGTACAGAAATGTTGGCTGTTCATTTATTGTTTCTTTCATGTGCAATTATTGAAATGGCTATTTTTGATTGTTCCACCAATTTTGGCCCCCGAAAACACGAATTAGGCTCGGTTTTTTTTTACAGATTATCTTAGATCATTGGCAGTAGGGTACGAGTAGTTAATGATTACTACACCTTTATAAAAGATGTAATAACAGTTTAGTAAGTGTGTACTAGACAATTTTCAATGAATCACACTGGGCATTATTCACGTATTCGTGTTTAATACAAAAATAAGAAACTATTTACCTAAGTTTGCCTTTTTGTCCATGGAAGTTGCGACGTTTACCATTTAATTGTATTGATTCACCTATTGATAATTGATACTACTTCTAGTGTTACTACACAAATTTATTGTGATTTCAGACAATTTCCCATGTTTTTGACTCTAAAATGAACTTGGGGGGATCAACCTTCGTTACAAACTCAATTCTTCACTCTTCGGTCAAAATCAGCTTAACATACTGCCTTCTCGCCCTAAAAAACATGGAAAACGATACCTCACAAGCTCATGTTCACTAAAACCTCAAAAATCCCTCTAAAACCCCTATTTTTACACCCAGTTTTCCCCCGCCCATAACATCCCTGGGTGTATGCCGATCGGGCTGCTGAGCTTCGGAGCACAACTAGGACCCAAATGTGTTCCCAATTGGGGACCCAAACTGTCTGCGGAAGAACGACGATTTTAGACAAAAATTTAACGTAAATTTAAGGCTGAAACTTTGTTAGAACATCGATTTTCCACTCTTTGGTCAAAATCGACTTCATATTCGGTCTTCTCGTCCCAAAAAACATGGAAAACGATACCTCACAAGCTCATGTTCACGAAAGCCTCAAAAATCCCTCGAAAACCCCTATTTTTACACCCACTTTTCACTCATAACACCCCTGGGTATATTCCGATCGGGCTGAAAAGTTTCGGGACACAACTAGGGCCCAAATGGAGCATGTGGGCGAAAGAACGAATTTTTTAGACCGAAAATGGCATGATAAGGCTTACGGCGTACGGCGGAGGGATATTGCATTTTTGGAATCTACGCATCTTGAAACGTGAAAGAAAACATTTTGAGGGGGTGTTAAGGTGTGATTTTCACAGAATAATAAAACCAAAAGAAGCTGGCTATAGCGACTATGCTGTTGGTTTATTATTGTGTGATTAATCCACCTATGTATTCGCTGAGCAAAATATTATTGTGACAGCCCCTCAAAATTTTTCTTTTACGTTTCAAGGTGCGTAGATTCAGCGAATGTACTTTTTATGAGTTAAAAACCTGGAAATTTTCTGAAATTACCATAAATTTGTATAGTAACACTAGACGTAGTATCAACAGGTGAATCAAGACAATTAAATTGCACTATAAATTATCAAAGATAATTTAAAAAAAAATAGGAGCGTAATTCGTGTTTTTGAGAAACAATAAACGAACAGCCAACATTTCTGTAAGTAAGTCAAATAGAACCCATGTGACAAGAACTTTGCAGCGTTCCTACCAAAGAGTGGAAAATTGAGTTCTAACGAAGGTTCAGTTCCCAAAATTCATTTTGGTTTATTATTCTGTGAATAATACACCTATGTATTCGCTCAGCAAAGCATTCTTAACCCCCCCTCAAAATTTTTTCCTTTTACGTTTGAAGGTGCGTAGATTCAGAAAATGCAATGTCCACCCGCTGAACGCCGTATGCCGTATCACGTATACCGGCTGCATTTTCGGTATAAAAAATTCGTTCTTTCGCACACATGCTCCATTTGGGCCCTAGTTGTGTCCCGAAACTTTGCAGCTCGATCGGAACATATCCAGGGGTGTTATGAGTGAAAATGTGTATGAAAATAGGTATTTTTGTGTTTTAGTAACATGAGCTTTTGAGGTATCGTTTTCCATGTTTTTTGGGACGAAAAGACCGAATATGAAATCGATTTTTACCAAAGAGTGAGGAATTGAGATTGTAACAAAGGTTCCGCTCCCAAAATTCTTTTTTTTTTTAGTAGTCAAACCCTGGGAAATTGTCTGAAATCACCATCAATTTGTATAACACTAGAAAAAGTGTCAACAGGTGAATCAACACAATTAAATGGCACTATCAATAATCAAAGATAATTTGGAAAAAAAGGAGCGTAATTCGTGCTTTTGGTGGACAAAATTTGTGGAAACCATCACGAATAGCTATTTAAATTATTGCACTTGAAAGAAACAATAAATGAACAGCCAACATTTCTGTAGTTATGTCCAATAGACCCATGTGACAAGGACTTCGCAGCGTTTTTCTCTAGTATTTTAATATTCTAGCTAACCAAGCTTGAGGAAAGATGTTGTCATATGGTCTTCTGGATTTTGCGCTTTACAAAGGATTATTATTATTAATTTTTTTTCAACTCGAACGATTCCATCAAAATTATGAAATGAAAATCTTTCCTTTTCTCGCTGTTCCTTTGGAACATCAAACATATTATAATTATTGTAGTCTTACCATGTCGGAAAACGAGTTTACTCCCACGTAGTAGGTTTCGAACCCTTGATTATACAAAGCGTTATGTTCCTCGATTTCCTTCAGAGACTGAGCGTAGATGAGTCTCCTTCTACCGTCCTCTTCTTGGTCAGCGTAGCTCTTCCCGAACTGGGTTTTGTACGATTCCCACTCGTCGTCCGAAACCGACTCTGCCAGACGGAGCCCAAGGAGATATAAGAGTCCCAAGATGGTTTTCATTTCAACGATCGGTCCAGCTGCTGAGAAAACTGTGTGCACAGCAATAATTAGTTAGAGAATAATTAACGAATTTTCGTAGTATATAGAACCTATGACCACTATTGGTCCGAAATTCCGATATTTCGAGAATTTTCGAGGTCTTCTTTAGTAACGAAGATCAATCCATGGGAAATCGTTTTCGAGTGAGCGCTATTTTTCCAAAATTTTTGAAAAATGACAAAATTTGTGAAAAATGACAAAAATTAGTGAAAATTGACAAAAATGACAAAAACGCTGAACGCTAAAATGTGAAAACGCTGCAAAGTCCTTGTCACAAGGGTTTATTATTCCATTGGACATACCTACCTACAGAGATGTTAGCTGTTTATTTATTGTTTCTTTCATACAAAATAATTGAAATGGCTATCTCTGGTGGTTTCCACCAATTTTGGCCCCCAAAACTCGAATAAAGTAGGTACGCTCCTTTTTTTTTAAATAAATTATCTCTGATCATTGATAGTACCATTTAATCGTCTTGATCCACCTGTTGACACTTTTTCCAGTGTTATTATACAAATTGATGGTGATTTCAAACGATTTCCCAGGTTTTTGACTCATAAAAAATCAATTTCGGGAGTTGAACATCTGGTAGAACCTCAATTTTCTATTCTTTGGTCAAAATCGACTTCATATTCGGTCTTCCCCAAAAACATGAAAAACGATACCTTAAAAGCTCATGTTACCAACATGTTGCTAAAACGCAAAAAGTACCTATTTTTATACACATTTTCACTCATAACACCCCTGGGTATATTCCGATCGGGCTGAAAAGTTTCGGGACACAACTAGGGCCCAAATGGAGCATGTGTGCGAAAGAACGATTTTTTTAGACCGAAAATGAAGCCTGTACACGTGATACGGCGGACGGCGGACGGCGGACATTGCATTTTTGGAATCTACGTACCTTGAAACGGAAAAGAAAAATTTTTGAGGGGGTGTTATAAAAATTTTTTGCTGAGCGATTACATAGGTGTATTATTCACAGAATAATAAACCAAAATGACGAAACTTGTGAAAAATGTGAAAAATGGCAAAACTTGTGAAAAATGACAAACTTTGTGAAAACGACACAATATTCAAAAATGTGTGAAATATTCAAAATATTCAATATATTAAAAAATAATGACAAAATTTGTGAAAAATTACAAAATTTGTGAAAAATGTCAAAATATTCAAAAATTCAATTCACAATATTGAGAAAGGGCTATATTGTATCCACACTTACCTTCTTGACTCCAAGCTTCAAACTAATACTCGTACTTGCAATCTTATCCGATGCAATCTTTTATATTCATTCATGATCGTCCATTTCATTGCGGTAATAAAATATTAAAATTTACTCTTCAAAAGTTTGAAGTCAATTTCCACGTCACTTTCTTTCCAAAGGTCAACTCAATTCGTCTTGTGATAGATTGACAGCTTGACTTCCTTATCGGGGAGTGGGAGGTCGTACTGTTTTACAGGGACTAGCTACGTCCGTGTTTAACTACGGAACAAGGTGAAACAAAATAATATAATCAGTTGTGTCAATTTCGTTCTGAGCAGGTGTGAGTAAATAGCTCATCTATTCTCGGACAAATGCAATTAATCTTTATTATTGTTGACAGTCAATTTTAGAGACCCGTGTTTTTATTTTCATAGAATTTATAATCTGTAGGTATCACTTAAATCATAAATCTCTCCACAGCACATTGATTAGAATCATGAATTTCACGATTCTTAACCATTTTGTGCAATTTGGTGACGATCGGCACCGTTATCGAAATGAGGACTGGACGTGGGTCGGAATTTGTTGCTTTTGGCCGCAGAATCGGATTCAGCACCCCCGAAAACCCCAGTTTTTATCTATCCCCAGTTTATCCCACTTTTCAGCACCAAAATCCGAATAGTTTGGCGGGATTAAGCTAAAGAAAAAATGCGTGAGGCATCTGGCATGTCCCTCTCACTCTGCGCCCACATGTGGGAGCGAGAGGGGAATACATACCAGATGACGTCGCAAGCTTTTTCCTTCCCCTTTTTCGCCCGCTTCCGCCGATTTCCGACCCATCATTATAGCACCTTTTTGGAAAGCCCTACAGTTATATAGGGGGAAAGGAACTGCAAATTATTACACAACAGTTTATTATTTAGCTCTATAGATTTATGTAGATCACTGTTTTCCCCCCCAAGAGATCCCTAAATCGAGCACTGGAGCCAGCCGGGTAATCAAATTTCATAAATATGCGGTGGGTTCAAGAATTCTATCATTAATTAGGTATTTATTGTTAGTCAGCATAACGTTCGTTCAAAAGTAGGCATCTATCAACAAAATCCAAAATAACCTACTCGACAATCAACTCGATTTTATGTAGCCATCCATGATTATAATAATTTGTTCCCAGCAATGATATCTGGGCTAGATGTATACCGTTTCATTCACGATCATGTTGACGAAGCTTTTCGGTGCAATCGAACGGCTGAACGTACAATGCTGTGGGTGATCTCAAAAAATTCTCAAGTTCGAGATCAATTTGAAAACGAAAAAACCATACCCTTCTATTGAAAGTTTCCGAACAATGGCGGGACATTTCAACACCTATTTTTCACTCTTTAGAGATGACTGACAGAAACGCCGAGCTTCCAGAACCAACTAGACCTCAAATGGAACCTGTAAACCAAATTTCATTAATTTTGGTTCACGAAAGTGCGAAGTATGGCGGATGGACAGAAATTCTGTTATTCCATTTTCGGATTCTACTAGGTACCTTTAAACGGAAGCCATAAAATTTTGAGGGGGGGTGGGATTTTAATTTTATATAATATAGGTGTTATTTTTTTTTCATGCTAGATTCCGAAGGTTCGTTATTGAAAATAATAAATCAAAATCAACATTTTCACTAGCGTTTTGCGTTGTTCACCTTTCTGAATAATGTATGTGGTCGCGTCTGTCTGCCAGTTTGTCCGTGTGCGGCCTCAAAACCTCGCAATACGTATACGTAAGGACGGCAGTAATGAGCTGAAATTTTGAGGGTTAGGGGGGTTATTTGCGCATAATTGTGATTATGTAGTAAGTTTGACAAATCTTTGTCAAGCCACTGCTTGATAAAACTTATATTTCTCTGTGTTTTTTTTTCGCACATTGCGGCTAAGCGAATCATCCGAATAACATGAAACATAAGGGGTTTTATTCTAAGAAAATAATTTATTGTATGCCCCTAAATGTATTAATTTGAATGAAACGGGAAGTTGGCGAAATCATCTTGGCATAATATCTCAATTTCTGAATTCTATGATTCAGTTACTCGGACCGGGTGGATTTTAATGAATCGGCATCGTCTTGATCGTTCGATTAGAATGAAACTACGAGAACATAGGTGATATGGCTATTGAAGACATTCGAATTTGAACCAGTGCTATTTCGAATAATAAACCAGTTTCATACTGGGGGGGGGGGGGGGGGATGTATTGTTATGAACCAAGAAATAGTTAACTGTGGCTTTGTGACTGGGGGGTACGTATTATAAAGCCCCAGCCCCATTTGGAGGTTTTTGATGTGAATAATATAATATTAATAATAATCGTAACGATTCTGTGCAACATCCGGGTCATCCAGTTGGTCTGAACTAAAGGAGGCGTAACTTATAGGCGTATCCTCGTAAACCTTGTTTAGGAATCAGTTTGCACTGAGTCAACTGCCACTGTCAAAAAATGAACGATGCCTCTTACAGTCCTCGGTGAAAGCTATTTCAGGTAAACGGAGTTTGTTAGGTCGGATCCGGTTAAGGGTTGAAATGAAGTAGACCTTCCCACCAAGGGACTGCGGTGTGGAGGGGCTGTAATGTAATTTTTCTGTCGAGGCCTCCCAGTCCACCTCCGGGGCCTCTAATGGGTCTTTTGATGTGAGCTTGAGCTGTGGAGCGAAGAGGTTTTCACCGGAGAAGTGGACGGCCCGCGAAACCCTTTTTAACGGAGAAATCAAATGACAAGGAAGCGACGTTACTGAGAGCACCGTCACTATCAGTCAATATACAGGGTGTCTCACTTATGATCCGAAAATTTTTAACCACGTGTTCTACAACCAATTTCCAACAAAAAGTGTCCCCTAAAGTTTTTTTTTAAAACCACTAAAACCTGAGTTTTTTCAATGTTAAGATTTTTTTCGTGTTTTCGACCTTTGGTCACTGAAAAGGTCATAACTCCCTTAATATGAAAAGTAAAACCAAATCTAAGTAAACCGTTGGAAAGAGCGTTAAATTTCCCGTCTTTTGAGCCTCTAACAATAATTTTTTGAAGGGAACTTGAGAGTGAAAAATGAGCCTGAAAAGTTAATTTCGTCAATTCTTGAAAACTGCCTGTTTTTCAAACGATCATTAGGCCCCATAATTCTGGTGATTGGTCATAGCCTGTAAGCCTAAAAAATGCGCAAAAGCCTCAGCTTTCCAACGGTATAGTCAGTTTTTATTTTTTAGAGGGAACGTTTTTGAGAAAATTGAGTTTTTATGCGAAAAAACGTGTGTTTTCAGGCACATTTGAGGGTTTTTCCTTGGGGAAAAAAGTACTGCATGACTAACCACTGATGACTTGGGAGGCGGATTTACGTATTTTTTACGCTGAATCTAATGGTGACATACCCAGAGCTTCCTAGCAACGCCGCCCGTCTGTCGATGGGATTGTATGCGAAAAAACGTGTGTTAAACAGAGTGAGGTTTGTTTCTGTTGTTTGTTGTGATGCCCTCTTCTTAGCGTTGATAAGAAAATCGTCATGAGGAAAACATCTACGTACAAAGTCTCTCTATTCGACCGAGTTCACCCTCACGTTCATTCAATCCGTTCTTCCGTTGCGTTCGATCCAGTTTCCTGTGTTGACAATTTTCGAAGTTTTTCTTTCCACTATGGCTCTATGAACTGACGCATGTGGCACCCCTAGCTGCAAGCCCAATCGGCGGGTGCTGGAAGTGGAATCCTCAGCTATTGCGTCCAATATCGCCTCGTCACGAAATTCATCGCGTGGACCGCTTGCTCTGTGATTGACCATTTTCGAGGATCAAAACCCCAATGCCCTCTTTCACGGCCACCGTCCTAGCCTCCGTCGCTGCCTTGGACCTTTAGAGTAGATAGGGATAGTGGGTCAGATAGGAGGGGCGATAACAGGTTCAATATAGGTAAGGCTGATTGGGATAGGTATAGGGAAGTGCTAGGAGAAAATGTAGAGAGCTTGGGAGAGGTTAGGGTTAGGACTAGGGAAGGGGCCATCCTTAGAGTAGAGAAGGTGGAAAATCTTATTATTTCTTCAGCTCGGGCGGCTATTCCTGTGGTGAGACCTCACCCCAGGAATGTGCCTTGGTGGTGCCCGGAGCTGGAGGCCAAGAAAAGGGAGGTGATAGGGCTTAGAAGGGAGTTTCAGAGGGAGAGGGATCCAGAGGTTAGGATTAGGAAGAAGGAGGTTCACAGAGTAGCTAGGCTGGGTTATAATAGGATGGTTAAGGAAAAAAAGAAAAGTAGCTGGGAAGAGTTCGTTACTAGGGAAACAGAGGGGAATGCTTGGGGTCTAGTTTATAAACTTAGTAGGAAAAAAGTTAAGCCTAAGGAGGTCTTAGGGTGTATAGGTCAGGGGTCTGTTAGCATGGAAGAGTCGGCTAGGGTTTTGTTGGGGGAGTTGTTGCTGGATGATGATGTAGGTAATGAAGGGGACTGGCATAGGGATGTTAGGAATAGGAACGCGAAATATAGGAATAACAGTAGGACTTATATATCAGAGGAGCATGTGAAGGAAGCGGTGTGGGCCGTCAGGCTGTCGAAGGCGCCGGGGTATGACAGGATAGTTGGGGAATTTATTAGGGAAGGGTGGGCTATATTGAAAGCCTACCTAGTGGAGATGTTTAGGGCCCTCCTCAAGTATGGAATTTTTCCAAGGAGGTGGCGGAGAGGGGTAGTGGTGGCCTTGCTCAAGGGAGAGGATAAGGATCCCTCCCTGAGCAGATCGTATAGGCCTATCACTCTCCTCCCCGTGCTGGGTAAGATTTTTGAAAAGATAATGGTAGCTAGGCTAGAGGGTATATTCTATAGGGAGATGAGTGATAGGCAGTATGGGTTTATGAAGGGTAGAAATACAGAGGATGCAATGAATAGAGTTAGGGAAATTGTGGAGAGAGCGGAGACGAAGTATGTAATGGGGATCTTTTTAGATATGGAGGGCGCCTTCGACAGGGCCTGGTGGCCTCATGTCCTGGGCTGCCTTAGGGAGCGAGGAGTGAATGGAGATGTGTGGAGAGTAATGTGCGACTATTTGAGGAGTAGGACTGCAGAGATGGATGTAGGTGGTAGGAGAGTTTGGAAAATGTGTGATAGAGGGTGTCCCCAGGGCTCTGTCATGGGGCCCCAGTTGTGGAAGTTGATAATGGAAGGTTTGATTGAGTGTGTGACTGGTATGAATGTGGGTGAGGATGAGTGGGTAGACATAGTGGCGTTCGCAGATGATGGGGTTATTTTGGTTAAGGGTAGGTCTAGGGCACAGTTAGAGGAGAGGGGTATGAATGTGATGAGAGTGGTGAGTGAATGGTGTGTGAAGAGTAAAATGAAGCTTTCAGCAACAAAAACGTTAGGTATGATGCTTAAGGGCAAATTTGATAGGGAACGGCGGCCCAGGGTTCTCCATGGCGGCCTGACCCTCAAATTTGTAGATAGCTTGCGTTACTTAGGAATAATATGGGAAGAAGGGTGGAGGATTAATAGGCATGTAGATAGTGTAGTAGAAAAAGGTAGGAAAGCGATGGAGGGGTTAGTCAGAATGGCAGCTAGGGATTGGGGAATTAAAAGGAGAGAAATCATGAAAGTTTACCACGGAATGTATGTCCCAATAGTAGTTTACGGTGCTGGTGCATGGGGGGACCTGCTGACGGCCCATACACGTAGAAGGCTGATCAGCGGTCAAAGAAGGGTGCTGGTGTCAATGGTTAGGGCCTATAGGACCATCTCAACGGATGCGGTATGCGTGATAGCCGGGGCCTGCCCGATTGATATCGAGCTGGGTAGACGTTGGGCAGGTTACTGGCTGAGAGTGAATGGGAGAGTAGAGTGGCTGGGTAGGATAATTGTAGGGGTTAAAAGGAAACGTATGCTTGAGAAGGTGTTGATGCATGAATGGCAGGATAGATGGGATGTGAGTATGAAGGGTAGGTGGACGTATGAGTGGTTACCAAGTGTGTTTGAGAGGGTGAATGCTGAGTGGATGGTCTTCGACTTCCACACGACTCAGTTGATTTCTGGTCATGGGGATTTCGAGGACAGGTTGCATGGGTTTAATTTAAGGGAGAATGGGTTGTGTGAGTGTGGAGAGGCGGGCACCGTCCATCATGTTGTCTTTGACTGTGCTCTATTTGCACAGGAGCGCATGAGGGCGGTGTCCAGAGTGGGAGAGCTGGGGTTGCAATGGGATAAGAATGTGGTGAGAGTGGAGGAAGGGTATGAGGTGTGGAAGGGGTATGCTTGGGAGGTCTTGGAGAAGAAGGAGGGGTGGTCCGTGGGCCCTGCCATTGGGGCCAGCTAGGTAGGTAGGTAGATCTTCATTGTCTGTGATATTAGGTGATAGGTTTGTGATATTAGTATGTAAGTTAGGTGAGGTCCAGCTAGGTAGGTAGGTGAGTAGGAGTAAGTAGGGCATTATTGTCTGTGATATTAGGTGGTAGGCTAGGTAGGTAAGTAGGTCTTCACTGTCTGTGATATTAGGTGATAGGCTTGTGATATTAGGAGGTAAGTTAGGAATGTGTAGCTAGGGTATAGATGGGTAGGTTAGTCTAGCACAGGGGCGGCCGAATAATGAGTAGCCCGCCCCTTAGGTTAGGTGAGGTGCCCTGGGGTTTGGACCTCTGAGCCTCAGGGCGTTTAGGTGGTGTTGGGGACCGTATCCC